>JAUMHO010060386.1:0-27935 GCA_032360965.1 Ulva armoricana
GCGCTTCTGCGGCCGCGGGTGGCGGCGCGCAGCTCCCCGCGCAGCCGGCGCGGCGGCGCATGCACCCGCACGCCCCGCGCGTGCCGGCCCAGCAGCTCGTGGTCGTCGATCTCCCTCACCCGTTGGGACAGACCCATCGGCCGCGTCACCGGGATGAGCTGGTAGAACGACTCGACCATCTCTTGCAGCTTCTTGTGCAGATGCTCCTCCTCGAGCCCATGCGCCATGAAGAGCCGCCCCGGCGGCAGCTGAGCAAAGTTCTCAGGCTGCAGGATCGCCTTGAGCTCATCCCGGGGGACGACCGACCGCAGGCGTTCGGGCACCAGCGCCAGCAGAGGGTCGCTCTCATTCTCCATCGCGAGGCTCCAGTTGGTGATGTGGATGTTCGACCCCGTCAGTTCAGAGAGCTCCTCGAGCTTCCGCTGCAGGATCGCGTTCACTGCGTCCTCCCGCCGCTTCTGCCGCAGTCTGTACACCTCCACCGCAACATCGGTGAGCTGGTAGAACGGGTTGTCTTTGCACAGGTCCTCCTTCCGCCGCCGCTGCCCGGGTGGAGCCTGGGGGACACCGTCGGTGGACACAAGGCGGTAGAATGAGATCCGCCGCGCGGCCGCCGCGCTGGGGTGATGTATGCCTGCAAACTGGCCCCAGGGTACCTGCGTCTTGTCAATCTCCGGGCTGGCGCTGACGATGACGCGCACAAACGCGGCCAGAAGTGCCTTCTCCTCAGCAGCGTTCCAGCGCTTGGGCCGCCCGCGGTTGCCACCATTGACCTTGCCCTGCATCACAGCAAATGTCAACAGCGGACAGCGCGGCGTGCGTCTGTGTGCACCAGAGCACGGCCATCCACCACCTTATCAACCGGGGGGCTTAGCCTTTGATCAAGGGCGCTTTGTTCACATACGACCATATGATCACACGTGTGCGATGATTACGGCCGCAGCGGCATGGCGGCGCTCAGGGGCTCACAAGTGGGCACGCTGGACATACCGGTGGCCCGTCGGGACGGACCAAAACGGAACGGACATGCACATCCGTTGCGAGGTCTCAACAGTGCTGGCAGCCGCAACGTCTGATCGCGGACCCGGCGATCACTGAAACGTGGTGAGATCAAGTGATGGGGTTTCTGTGGGAACAAGCTGCAGCATCGACTCGCAGCAACACCATCGGCACCCGTGCCGTTCTGGGTATGGCTGGTATGCAAGCAAGCCAGAGATCTTCAGGCTCGCGGCTGCACGCACCGGCAGCCTCCGATGTTGTGCACACGCGGCTGAGGCACACCTGGCCGGGGATGTCGTCGTCCGTCTCGGTGTAGAAGCCGTCATCCTCATCATCGTCTTCTTCATCATACTCAACGTCTTCATCTGACTCAGTGTCCCAGTCAAACAGGCACACCTGCGTGCGGCGCCTCGGTCTGCTGTGCAGTGTGACAGGGCGCGCCATCGGCTCGGCCTTGACGAGGAGCGCCGCCTCCTGCATGATCACCTTGCCCGCCCAGCCTCGCAGTGTGCGCCTTTCGTTCTGGAGAGCGCCAGGTTCCACCATCGCCACATCCAGGGGCACCTTTCCAAGCGACTGCATGCCAAAGGCTGGTGGTGACTGGATCGGATGGAGGGGCGATCAACGCACTGGCCGCCGCGGATGGCATCATCCTTGCCTGCTGGGCTTCTGGACAAGCAAAACAGTCACCGATGGCCACCACCTCGAAAGCAGGGGACGTGCTGCAGGAATGCCTCGAGGAAACGGCGCATCCGGTCACATCCTGCCCGACGTGCGTCTTATCACTGGCTGTGAGCACGGGGGGAGTGATGCCTGCAGCATGTGGAACGCACGTGCCGGACCGCCCGCCGCTGCATCATCGCGTCAAACCCTCCCGCCTCGTCATCAGACGGATACTTCGGCTCGTGCAGCTGAGTGCCGTCGGCAGTCACGCCGATCGCCTCGCCCCTCGTCCTGCGCGGAGCCCTGCGCTGCCGTTTCGTGGGAGCCCCGTCCGCGCCCGTCTGCTTGTCAGCACCCGCGCCTGCGCCGGCTGCCGGGGGCGGCAACGTGCGCTTCACTGCCGGCGCCGCCTTCCGTGCGGCAGCCGGTTTGGCGGGCCGAGCAGCTACTGACACGGCGGGCGGAGCGGCCTTGAGAGGGCGCGCTGAGCGGGCAGCCCTGGGTTTGCGGACAGCTGAAGCAGTGGGGCGTTGTCTGCCTGCATTCAACAAAACAAAACACGGTCGAGCTGTGCCTGCTCCGAACGCCACCGAGTGGTACCCCGTCGTGGCTTGGACTTTGGCCAGCGTGTATCATGGGAAAGTGGATGGTGGCGCAAGCGACAGGTTGCTGTGGCCGATGAACGCTTGCGTGTGATACCCGCTCCTTTGTCTAGTGGCAAGTGGATGTAACAAGCACAACCACTGTGAGGATGTCTGGCCGTTGCTTGATGCACCTCCCTGTCTCTCTCCGGAGTCGACCTGCCTTTGCACCCCAGCATTACCACACAAGTTCAAGCGTTTCAAAATGCGCTTCAAAACAGAACTTTCTGCATCAGGCACAGGATAGGTTTGAGGCTGAGACATTCTGACGTTCTGAGCCATAGTTTCACGTATCGCACCAACCAATCGGGAGGACCTGTGCCTAGAAAGCGCCACAACTGTGTTGCCAGGCTCAGGTCCAAGCGAAAACAGCCACTACCGATCCCCACTCCGCCAAGACAGTGAGGAGAACAAAACTGTGGGAGCAATCGGCGGCGATTCAGGACATGGCCACCGCAAACGCCCAACCCATCAACAGCTGCGTACTCAGCCATCCAGGCCGCAGCCAATCATGTGGCTGGCTTTCACTCCACATGGTGTGACTCAACATGCTCAGCTCCGAGGCACTCCATAAACGAGGCGAATGCCCAGAACAAGTCAGACCGCGGGGAGAGGGGACCGAGTTGCAACCAACAGAGGGCAGAATGCATGCACGCACCAGCCTGCAGGCGGCCCAGGCGGCCTCGCTGAGCTCCGGAGAACTTCTGTGACCTCACCGCCGTCCGCCTGAGGTCTGCCGCCTCCGCCAGCGACACCCCGACCTTCGAAAGCACACGCCGAGTGGCTGCGATGGGCAGCGACTTCACGCCGCGCTCCTTGCGCTCAGCCGCCAGCGCCCGGGTCACATGAAGGATGTTGGTCGCGAGAGGGCCACGGCTACTGGTCAGGTAGTCCCTCGCGCCGGAGAAGGGCTTGCTCGCCATGTACAACGGCCTCAGCGTGAGCGACGCCCTGATGTAGGAGCAGTGGTCCCAGAACCCGATCCATCCGCCCCACGTGGACACATTGTACGTGAGCTCATGCCACGCGTTGGCGTCGCTCAGCCGCACGGACTCCACCTGGTGGATGCCGGGATCGGGCGTTGTCAACTCTGCGACCGTCTTGGGCCTGGCCCTCCCTGGCTTGGAATCGGGAAGCAGCGGCATGATGTCCGCATCATCTGGCGCATTTACGGGTGCACTCACGGTGTCTGGTACATTGTCTGCCGCGGGGGCCGCGGGGGTACTCTCGGGTGCTGCAGCCCCATCAGAGGCCACCGCAGGTGCGGCGGCGTGGCACGCCGGTGCCGCATTCGGCGCCTGTGTCGCGCTCAAGCAGTCGGGGCGCGCTTCCGCGTCCGGCACCTGCGGCTCGATTGGGGCGGCAGGCGTCCCCACAGGAGCAGCGCCGGCCTTGAGGGCAGGCGGCGGAGCCCGGGTGCCAGCTACAGCGGCTACAGCGGCGGCGCCCATGCCAACGGCGTCCTCGCACTCATCGAGGGCGAGCTCTGCGGCTGCCTCAGACGCTGCGAGCTCCGCGCGCGCTGCAGCGACGACTCTGGCTGTGGCCGTGGCCTCGTTGTCACCCGGATCTCGCGCATTCATCATCGCGTCACGGTACACGTCTGGGATTCCCTGAGGGCTCTCGAGAATGACATGCGTTGTCAGCGTGAAGTTGTGGCCGCCGCCGGCGCGGGGGCCCTGTGTGGCCGCATTGGTGCTCCTGGGGAGCACGCTGTGCGCGAGGAGCCCCATGCCAGCCAGCCCGGTGAGCATGGTCATCATGCGGTCCACGCATGCCTCGTCAAGAAGCTCCTCGAGCTCCTGGTCTGTCAGTGCAGCAACCATGCGTGTGTCGCACATCGCGGCATGCTTCTCCTGCTTGCTCTTCTGCCTGGCGGAGCCTGCAATTGCGCCGCATCAGCAACGTTCCGCCTCCATGCGTGGCCGTCCTCGATTGCACCAGATGGCTTCACAACTGCCATTCCAGGTCGCGCCATCGACAGCATGTGACACCTCTGAAACACGCACAGCGAGACCACCCCTGTCACAAAACGAGTAAATGCCGTTGTGGAAGAAGAGCTGGCTGGAGTCGGGCCATTGAGGGCGCACCTACAACTTGCATCACAGCACAGACTGGCATACTCAGCATGACCACCAACGGGTTGAGCACGATATCTTGCGGGTTTACCGTGTCCGGTGCTTCGGTGATGATGCCGCCAGCTGTGAACACGGCATCGTCGCTGCCTGCCTGCGTGAGGCGAAGAGCCCGGGACTGCAGCAGCCGGGGAATCGCACGTGCACGGGCCAACTCCAGGTGTGGGCAGGGGCCGCCACCTTGCAGTCCCACAAGCTGGGCAAGGTGAAAATGAAGAGCCCGGAGGCGCCATGCCTGCAGATCCCGCACAGTTGTGACAGCCTTTCAAGAACCGCCAGGCTCACGTTGACTTGATCCTACAGACCATCCTGGCTATCCCATGGACAGCCTCTTTGCACAGAATAGGAGCCACAGGCATGCAGGTGTGAAGCTACCGTACACAGGGATTGTACACTTCATGCAAAACTGGATATGGATTCAGCAGAGTGTTGCGTCACGGCACCTTCGATCAGGTCAGTGGAGCTACATGCGCTGTCCAGCACCGAGGTGGCTAGACGCCCGCACCTTGACCAAAAGGCAACCGCTCTCACGTATAGCAACGATGTATCCTGAGAAGCACTTGGGCCCGAACTGGAGCCGCAGGTGTTTGATATCCTTCCCCTCACTTGCCTCGGGGCTGCGCGAGCGCTTGCTCACTCCGGTTTTGCCAGACATGCAGACCCCGAACTCATGGTTGTCACGGTTGCGCTGCAGCAAGGGCTCATCAGCTCCACAAAAACCAGCCGAGTCTCTGTTGAAGAAGATCCTGGCAACATCGGGCATGTGGATTTGCATGCTATCCTGCCGAGCCCGGCCTTGGTTTCCAGCTGTGCCGGTGCCAGCCCAAGCCTGAATAGTACGCACTGCTGTGCGTTGCTGTGGCGCTATGCCCTCACCATCCTCACAACTCTGCACCACTTTGCTAGGTCCGCGATCGCCTGCTTCATGATTGCCAGCATCCTGGTTGCCAGCTTCCATGTTGCTGTCGCGGTCACCCGAAGTGCCAGCTGATGCTACGCCCTGACCGCTGTTTGCGTGACGAAGCGTCCCTGCAACCGCGAGCCAGTGTGCACGCACACCCCAGTGACATCTCAGCTGCATGGTTGCGTGAATCGTGCCGCCTCAAGTCCAATACCAAACGGTCTCATAAGCAACCAGCGAAGCTACAACGTAAGAAGAACTGGCTGTGAAACCAGGGCTTGGGGCAGCCCAAGTAATTTCCATTCATACCCCCTCGGCAGCCGCTCACAGGGTTGCTGCATGTGACATCCAGTTTCACCAAATGCTCATGTACTTTGCTGACAAGCCAGCAAAACTGCCAACAGTCACACAGTCAGTGCATCACGCATGAACGCAGAAAGCCAGATCGGAGGTCGGCACTCGTGACAGGCAACGGCGACACGGAACGGGGTGCGTACTATTGGATCCAAACGCCTTTGTGACCCTTTCGCGAGTCCCTGGCACCAGATTGCCGATATGGTCCATGGTGGCACCCTCAGCTGGTTCGGCCTTCGTGGCCTTCTTTGCGTGCCGGTCTACGTACTGCCGAGAGCGGACGTTCTGGTCCACCTTGGCGGAGTGCGATCGGACACGCGCTTTCAGGTCTTCAGGCGACAGCTGCAACAGGCAAGACTCGCTCAGTGATACGGCGCACATTGCTCGCATCGCTCCACCGTCATCCATCTAAGGCTGCGCCCACCCATCAGTCGGACAGCAGAGGCGTCGTCCATACACAATGTGCTGCGGCTGTGGTGCATCAGGGAAGCTGAAAGCCAGCATGGCAGCGCTGACATGACACCTATGCACACTGTGTGACACGGAGAGTGGATCTGGCACACCTCACAGTCATACGATGTGTAGACAATCACCGTGCGAGCCTTTCCCAGGCCAAATCGGCTCTTTCCAATCACGGGGACGTCGATGTTGATGCCTTCTGACACGAGCTTGTCCTTGTGCATGATGCTCATCAGTCGCGAGATGGTCTTGGTATCAGCCACACCGACTTCCAGTGGAAGACTCCTCTGCAACAGCGTGCGCGGCGTCACGGGGCTGCACCGGACTGTGGCTGCTGTATCATGCACCCCATGTGGCAGGATTCCACAGGAGCCGCTACACGGGAAGCAGCAAACATGCTGCCAGAGTCGAGAGCGCAATGCTGCCGGTGCCGTAGAGGGGGGCACAGCGCTACATGGGCACGACGCTGCATCACACAGTATCCCCTGACATGTGCAGGTAGAAACAGCATGACGGACATCCTCCATTCATCAAAACCTTCGGCACACGGCGTCACCAGCTAGATGGCATACTGGCGATCTCGGACGTTGTGACGAGGTGGTGCAGGAGCTGGCGCTACATTCAAATCGGATCAGGAGCATCGCACTGTGCCTGTGGTGGTCCCTGAATCGGTTCCCACGACGGAGTGCAGAAAGCGCCAAGCCCACGAACACGGCAACAGCTGCAGTGTCGCCAGTGCGGCGCTGCACCATCACGGCATGCCCACCGGCGCACACAAGACTATGTTCTTTTTCAAACAGGTGCATGCAACTCGGCTGAGACGGACGACTCACCTCGACGGCGTACGTGTGCCACAAGTATCGGATCTCGTTCCTGAGAACGATGCCGTCCTCTTTGATTCGGTGTGTGATGATGTCCTGCCGGAGCCGCCGTATCAGATTCAGGCTGACTCTGTCACCCTTTTGGGCTTTCTTCTTGCCAGCCGATCCCTCTTTTGGCTCACCCTTCTCCGGCGCCGGCTCTTTAGCAGACGGGTCTTGGGGATCGGCCGTGTCAGCTTCTGCTGATGGTGGAGCAGGTGGCGGAGCAGGAGCTGCTGCGGTCGCATGCGCAGCTTCGTCCTCAAGCGGGAGCGTGGTCGCGGGCTGCGGGTTTTCCAGCAGTAACGGCCGCACGGCCTCTTGGATGTCCTTTGGTGCAAAATAGCGGTAGATTTGCGCCCGCTTGTTCTTTTTACCGTTCTCGCGATGGCTATTCGCCTGCACATCATGTATTGTGCGTGGGTGCATTCGCGTGTGTCAAGTTTAATCACAAAACCGATGGCATAGAACGCCTAGCGGGCCTTCTGCAACCACACACCATGATGCCATTTGAAGCAGTTTCAATTAACTGCGATCGACTCATGATGCGCCTTGCAATCGTGCAAGTGAGGCTACGCAGTGTATCCTCCACTGCGGACAGACTGTACACTCGGTTGGACGCATGGACCGCTGCTCAATCTCACTCTGTCACACTCTTGCATGGAAACAAGTAGCAGCAGACTGGGAGCGTTTACAGTTTGCAAATGCCCCAATGCATCACAGTTTCCTGTGAGAGGAAGACATCCACGTGTGCAGAGATAGGTCTGTGGCAAATGTAGGTGTGGCTGACCACGTGAGTAGCAGCGCACCCCATACTGCTCAATAAAGGGGCGAACGAGCAAGCCAGCTGCCTTTGAGGTGAGCTCAAACCAGTCCATGATCTCCTCACTTGACATGCCGGAACTGCCCCGGCGGACAAGCTCATCCAAGAAGGCACGGAAGGGAGGCACATGCCTTGGGATCACCTGCAGCAGCTCGACGTCTCTACACAATCGCGCAACTAAAAGGGCCCCCCCACCACCGTCACAGTGTCGCCCAACGTGCACCTGGCTGACGAGAGCGTGCTACGCTGCCAGGAGCATGCGCTGCTGATGAACCAGGGGCTTGGTTTCACAGGCAAGCATCAACATGACTCTTGGCCGCAAGGTGGCTGCCAAACATGGAGGGCACAGAGCAGGAGGAGGGCATGCCTCATCATAGGGAGCGTTGGCAGGCCAGTCGGTGCCGCCTCCCGGGCTGTCCTCGGGCACCCATGGCTTCAGCAGCCTGATCATCTGTACGATCACTTTGCCCTGCAACACGACGATGCTTTGCGAGACAGAGATGCGGATCATCAAGGACAAGCCTAAACGCTCTGAGCAGACGTCTGAAGGCCTATTAGCAGCCAGCCATGCCTGCCACAGTGGCTGCCCAACGTCATTCGGAGGACTGGCGAAAAGATACCGAGATTGCATGAGGACTTCATTCAACATCAGACCATCGCGCAGGCACACAGTAGGCAGCCATGGGGATGAACAGCCCTGCTCACTGCCTGCCCGGCCCAACGCATGCATGCCTGTTCGTGATCAGGAGCTACTCAAGGGCAAACGCAGTACCAAGCGCAACTACTTACTTCTGCACGCACAGCCTTCACTGCTGCGTGGATGTACAACTTGGAGAAGCAGCATCTGCCTTAAACAACCATACGACCGCCGGCAGCCAGCCAATAGAGCCACAACATCTGGATGCAAATCAGCGCCCGGAAAGTAAAGAGTGCACAGGCACTGTCCAAGGACATGATTTGCAAGGATATAGCTTTGCTGCACAAACACTCTAATCACACCATAACTGCATGTCCAATGACCCCGCTCTGCATGAGAACGCCTGTGCCAACGATGCTGCGCTGAAAGCATCACCATATTTGGCCATGCACAAGAATCAGGTCGAGTGCGCACTTCGAGGATGCGCTCCAGGCACTCGGCACAGCCACTCTTGAGCAGTTTATTGCGCATCTTTCGCCACAGTCGGTGCCCCTGAACGTTCTGTAGGCCGAAGAATTGCTTGAACTCAAACACAGGCACTGTCTGGCCTGGCAACGTAGCTATCTTGGCACACATGTCTGTCAACAGGCGGGCTTCGTCATCGATCCGGACAGCGTTCGGGTCACCATCTGGTGTGGTCAGAGCCTACACTGCTTCAACGTATCAGGAGGATCAATTCTCCACGTGTGCACTCTGACGAGGCACAGGATGCCGCAGAAGTATATTGCCTAAACAACTCTGACCTACTGGGGGCATGGCCACGCATCACCATCATGTGAGATTGTGGTCATCTTTTGCATTGTCTCCAGAACATCCAGGCACGGCCCTGCCGCTAGCAGATCGAGAGCTGCATGTGAAGACAGCGTGCAAACCTCAGCTCATACAGGCATGCAGGGGAAGCTGCACAGCTAGGAGGAGCACTGCTGTGGAGCATGGAGACAGTGAACATACCTGACAACTTGCAAGGGAGATCTCAGGCGCAAACTGCGTGAGGTGTACTGCGGCCGTGCTGATGCAGGATCTGTTTCGGCTGAATTTGATGGGCGTAGCCTTGACCAGGTTGCGGGCGAGGAGCTGCTTCATGATGTAGAAGAAGTTGGTTTGCTTGACGCCGAGCTGTTTGGGCAGCTCACTACGCAGAACCCCATTCATGCGTGTCCTTGCAATCCGCTCCAGCGCTGTCTGCACATCCAGGCACCATCACGTTGTGTCCTGCTCCAGTGCACAATGGGCGTGCGCCTCTGCCAAGCCAGTTCAAAACGTGTAAGCCAGCGCGCCGTCCACGGACGAGGCCACGCTCTGCTCCAATAACGTTTCCAGACTGAGAGCAGCACCAGCACATACGTGCCTGCAGCCCAGTGAGCCAGATGCACCGAGGGCAGATGCAACCATGGCAGACGTTCCCGCGAAAAGAGGGTATGCAAACAGCTTTGCAGACCCGCGCACCAAGGCCAGAGCTGACAGAGCTATCTGCTTGCCCGGAGACACGTCGGCTGTACGGACATCCAGGGCTACGTGGCGAAGGAATTTTGCCATGGTGACTTTCACGCCAGCGGCCTCAGCTTCATCACAGGTCAACTGGGCCCTGGCGGTGGCAAGCACCAGGAAACCTTTGCTTTCAAAGCCTGTCAGGTTTGACGAAGGTGGTCGCTTTAACTGCTTTTTCTTCGAACCGAGCGCACGGGCTGCTTCTTTCTCCTGGATATGTGTTTGTTGCGCTTCATCTGCAAACCGTGGTACACTGTCTGGCTGCGGCTTGCAGGATCCCGGCATCATGGAAAGAACACACAGCGTTCTATGGCACATGATGGTGCTTGATACCATGCCCCATTCACTGGGAATGATTTATGCTCTTACAAGCAAATACTGCAGCTGCCGCGCAACAATTCGTACCGAGCGGTTGTTCAGTTGTTCATTCAGGCCCAGCTAGACAAGAATACCGTGTGCATGAGGCAAAGGCAGTCTTACCACGAGACGCACCGTCAACAAACGCAGCAGCCTTCCCAGTAACATTAGCAACTGTCTCTGGGCAGAAGAGGACAAACGCGTCAGCATCTTCCTGCAAAGCCTGCCAGGCAGCATTTTTTATGCTTACCGGAAGCTCGGGAAGACCTGCGAATGGTCCTTCTTGTGTCAGGTGCACCCATAGATCCTGAAGATGTGAGCCAGCATCGCCTTGCAGACCCAGGTGCGTGGTGATGACCCTCAAAATGTCATCTACCAGTGCCATTTGATCACCTGCGGGGATCCTGCAACAACCAAACCTGAGGTGACAGTCTCTTATTTGACTCGCGCCGCCTGGAAATTCTGCTTGGCTCCAATAACAGGTCAGAAGACTGGCGGGCACAAGTTCATGCCAATCACACCCTGCTAGACGGGGAATGCTATCAGGAAAGCTCGCTTGGTGAACATCTTGAGAGCGCATGCCGACGTATTGCTCAATGGATCGTTCATCGGATAACAAGGGCTGCATGAGCATCCGTACCTACGTTATGGCTCAGGATCCAGAACCCTTCCTTTCCGGGGGATCAAAATAGGCACACCGTCGACGACTGGATACGCAACACCAATGTCTTCACTGATAAGTTCCGATGTGGCACAGTTAACCCTGCACAGATGCAAATTGTGTCTAGGCAAAACACAAGACCGCGAAGCCACGGCGATGCATTTGAAACTAGGAGGTTTGAACTTGCTTTATGCAAAGATAATGCTGTGAAAACTTAATGGTCAGATGGCGCACCGAAGCGGCTGCTTTGTCAAGGGACAAACGAAGTGGCTGAGCCTGTTGAGAGACACGGAGTCCTTTATAATCGCGGAGTCCTTTATAAATATGCGCAGGCTTTGTCTGGACATGCTGTGAACAGTATACGCTCCTTCTGATAGCCAGATGCTCCCGTTCGAATGCAAGCTGCTTCGTGATCCTGATCGAAACAAGCTCTGGCTAAAATTAGGGCGCACGCGACCGACGCGCAGACTGAAGGCTACTTGCAAGCACGATAAAGTATGTGGTGGCTGGGATTGAGAAGTGTTTATTCACGGTGCAGCACGGCGTTCAGTTCTGCAGACGCAGAGTGAAGGTCAAGGAACAGCAATCACGTTTCATGCCCGCATCGATCTGCAAACCGTGGGGTGGCATGCGAATGGTGTCGCTTGCGGGCCGCATGCTTCTGATATGAGGGTGCTTGTATATACATGCTGATTGAACACAACATGTGTCGCAGTCCTTGTAGCCACCATTCTGTCTCCATTCGAACGTGGCCGCTTGCTGTATCCTCGCATACTTTATCAAGGCAGAATTGATCCAATATTATGAACAGACTCGTGGAAGGAATATCGCAGATTTTCTCCAAGACTTTGCACCTGAAACCGCCGCTATCAACATTCCGACGCTAGGAGGTGAAATACCCGCGTTTCCGGGTCACCTGTAACGAACTGACCTCCCTATGCTGGTGTAATCAGCGCCAGTACCCAACCTGAACTTGTTTGAGAGGCCCGTTCTTTCTCATGCTTTCACACCCCGCATTAGCTCCCGTCTGACATGCCGTCGTGGGTCGTCAGCACTCCTATTTGCATTCAAGGAGTCTAAAATGTACACCCACTCTCAAATGGAATCACTTTTTATAACCTGAGTGGTGCTCCGGAATCTCGGGAACCTCCGGAGCTCAACTCAGCTTCAGAACGGAAGCACCTTGAGAGTGGGCCTGCCACAGTTGACAGGCGATCAGAACGGTCCTTCAAGGCCCACAGACACATGTAGAGTACGTATCTGCGACCCGCGACCGCACGGACGACCAGCAGTACCCCCTAGCCACGCCATGCATGGCTGCACAGGAGGGGTACTGTATCATGGTTGGTCTGCACCAGTCCTGGCAGGAGGGTCCATGATATCTTATCAGAAGCTAGGTACCGTGTAGATTCAAATACTTTGGCTGCGACCCAATTGGTCAGAGTATTGTCGGTGGGTAAAAAATTGAGCTCCTTGAATGCAAGTAGGGGTGCTGACGACCCACAACGGCGCTTGCGGGGAGTGGAAGCATGGGAGGAACACGTCGCTGAAACCAGTGCATGTTGGCTATCTGTGCTGATTACTCTAGCAAAGTGAGGTCGTTGTAGGTGATCTTGAAACGCAGGTGTTTCACCTCCTAGTATGGGAATGCTGATAATGGCGGTTTGCTGTACAATGTGTTGGCGAGAACCTACGAACTGCCATGAGCCCAATCATAGCACTGGATCAATTCTGCTTTGAGAGAGCATGCGAGGACATATCAAGCGGCCATGTTCAAATGGAGACCCGATTGTGGCTACGAGGACTGCGACACGTGTGGTATTCATTCAGCATCTCCATACTAGCTCCCTGCTACCACAAATACCCGGCTTGCAAACGACAGCACTTGCATGCAAACTCACGTCTTGCAGATCGAAGCGGGCATGAAACGTGACTGCTGTTCCATTACTTTGCGTCGGCAGAACTGAAAGCCGTGCTGCACCGTGAATAAATACTTCTCAAGCCCAGCCGTCACATCATTCCTTATGCTTGCACGCAACTTTACGTCTGCGCGTCGGGTGCGTGCGTCCTGATCTTTGCCAGAGCTTGTTTCGATCACGGTCACGAAGCAGCTTGCATTGGAGCGGGAGCATCTGGCTATCAAAAGGAGCGTACATTGTTCACAGCATGGGCTGATAAAGCCTGCGCATGAAGATCTGTGTCGTGACTTGCACCATCTATGCTACAGTTCATCAGTTGGTCTATGACACGGGCGATCGCTTTCAGGGTCAAGTCGCTCCTTCGGCTTCAGCTCCTGTTGCCTCCCGCCCTTCCAATCCTGCAAATAAGATCACCTCACGGAGGTCCGTTTCACAGGTATGTTTGGCTGCAGCTAAGTACATGATCGTGTTTCATCTAAAGAGCTTGCCAATTTTGTCAACACTGTTCCATCTTCATGTGCACACTCGCGAAGACTCATCGGACGGGACTGATCAATACGCGAGGTACTCACCTTGGTATAATGTAAGGCTCACCTAGCCTGTGCAGGCAGCTGGTGAGGCGAGGGGGCAAAAAGCTGGCATGCCTTGCAGCACACCACTGTCCCAGTTACCAGGAGATCCATCGCTTATCGTGCACACAAACATAGACATGGGCGACAGAAAGAGGTCTTTCATGGTGGCTGCGTCTGCAGCGGTCGCTCAGTGCCTGGGAAAGCCCGAGAGCTATGTCTCGGTCTGCGTCCTGGTACGCCCCCACTCGAATGCAGCTCTGGTTGGGCCACATAACCATTCCAGCATGTTCAACGCCACATGAGGCCGCAACCCATCCACAGCTACCCTCCTTGTACTGGAAATTCACAAGATAACTCTGCGAGGCTGGGCTGTTGCGCGGCATGCAGTGGCCAACACCAGTGTGGTGAGCTGTAATACATACTGGTGTTGTACATTATACATAGTGTGGTGAGCTGTAATACATAGCATGGTGTCGCTCACCTGGCTAGAGTCGCTGTTGCACACACCACTCCGTTGATGTCCATAATAACTTGGCCGCACGAGCACACCACGGCTGATCGTGGCACCCATGCACATGGCACTCGAGAAGCACAGCGTGTCTTCAAAAAGCACAGTGCCCCGAACGGTGCCATATTGCTCTCATCGCGGCGCTGTGCCCACGCAGAACCGCCTTTACTCTTGCGGGACTGGTGTATTACATGTGACATATCAGTGGGAGTGGCAGGCAAAGCCTGTGCCTGTGGCGAAGTGGCAGGGCATGAATGCGATGCCGCCTGCACTGCCTGGAACTCATGCATGCGGACACGGAAGAGGACCCGATACCAAAAACTACTTTTTACAATCGGGTATGTCACGCCAGACGACACCCAGCGACACAGCCGCAGCAAGCAGCGGCCATACGCAGGAATGCATGCGACCACAGAGGTTTGAGTGAGCTGCAGCATCGCCCTCCGGTGGCAGTGTACGCTTGTGCCATGCATGGAGGTCAAGGCAGCAGTCCACGACCGCAGTTGAGGCGGTGTACCGTGTGTTGATTGTAAGCAGGGCGGTGCTGTTGTTGGCTGTGATGGCGCGCAGGCAGTCTTGAGGACCAGCTTAGGCCCCGCCTGTATGCCAGAGGGCCCCAGCCTGTTTCTAATCCTTAGCCTTCAGTCCCGCCACGGCCAAATGCCGCCGTGAACGAATGCCAGTCGCGCCTGCGCCAGAGCACCATGACGCATGTGTTGAAAAAGCCCGCGCCATAGCGTTCTGACACCGCTGTGTCTAAGCAGGTTCTGAGGCAGGTTCAGAGTTGGGTGAGTGAAGGGTCAGGGCAGAGAGTGTCCCCTGGCATGGCTGCACAGCTGTATGATTTGTCATGAATACGCTAGCGCTGCCCGGTGTGGTTGCGAGTGTTCCTCTTGCGGTATGAGTTGTGCCTTTGCAGCAACCTGCTGGTGCGCCGGGCGCGCATGCATGGCTGCACTTGGCGCTGTGTGTGTTTGTGGCGACATGGGGATGGGTTTGTTCGATGCCACGTTTCCCGCCGTTTCTCAAGTGATCCCGTTCGCATGGCGCACCCTGTTTGCAGGACAAGCAAGACCTGCTATTTGGCGGCAACGACTCGCCATGCGCACTGGCACAACTGAACTCCCTGGGGGCAATTGAGCTGGAGAACAACCGCATGTTCAGCGCAGCCTTTGCAGACCTCATTTCAGAGCATGACATTCCGGACAATCGGTGCGGCCTCCAGGTGCATCTTATCACATGCGCCCCAACGCGCCGCTGTGCCATGATTCTTGAGCATGCGTGACTTACTCATGCCTCATGGCGGTTTGATGCTCTCATCACTCTGGCCACAGATCGTGTTCCTACAAAACCTCACGACGGAATGCACGATTCTACAAAAGCGAGCAGAGTGGTTGGCAACACTAAGGCCGTGTGCAGTTATTACATCAATTTCTTTGATGTGCCAAGGGAGAACTGTGGCTTCAAGGGGGCCACATTTGCGGGGTGAGTTGGAACTGAAAACCTCAAGGCTCCATCAGCAGTATTAGGCTAAAAACGTATATGCTAGTCATTGGTCATCCAATATTGGAGCTGCACCATGTAATTCAATATCTCCATCACAACACATTGCATGCTTTCTGCAAGCACCACCACCCCTGTTGCGGCACACTTCCCCGACCCTCAGTGGTGGCAGATTCGCTCCCCTTACTAACCCTGCAAACGTGCACCACGTATTTGTCCCCATGGTAGCGGCGGCACAGTTGCATAGCTGCCCGCACTCACGAGCGTCACAACCTATACGAATAAACAGGTGGATAAGGTCCCTGAAAAAACTGCTAGTCCTGCATCTCTCACAATCTCTGCTAGTCCTGCATCTCCCACACCAAACGACACATGCCTGCAAAAGGCCCCCACAGCCACAGCGGTCTCATCTTCTCCTCAGCTTCTCCTCATCTACACACTGCCGCCACCGCCACCCACCCCAGCGGTCCCTCCCATTGCATGCGTTCTGCCACACCACCCTGTCGCCGCACAGCGACACGGGTGCACGGCGTAAATCGCGCTCGCGGCATCATGCATTCGCACTACAGTACATGTTGCTGCAGCGCTGGGCCTGTGTGCTGTGCTGCAGGCCTCCCGTCACCCCAGCTTGCGAGTCTAGGCTGAGCCTGTGGCATGGGGACCAACAGCAGCAGCCAGAGAGCATCAGCCCGTCGGAGCAGGGGCATCACGTGGAGGCGTCAAACACGGCAAGGCAGGCGTTCCCGAGGGCTGCCATGCTGAGCCGTGTATCAGGGGCACGGTGCAGCAGCTGCAGCACCGGTTTGCGCAGTGCGCCCAGCTTCTGCCGCATCTCCCGCGGCCACCCCTCCCACGGCAGCTCGGTCTTGCCCTGGAGCTGTGCCAGCAACTGCACTCACACACGAGCAGTCACGCGCCGCTGGAGCCAGAATCGGCCGCCTGTACACCATGCCCTCGCCGCTGCCGCCCTCGTCAGGCGGCCGGTGCGCCAGGGCTTTTGGCAGCGCTGCTGATGCTTCCCTGCTAGGCTGAGCCACGTAAACGCGCGCACGATGTTCACTGGTCGCTTCTGCTGCCATGCACGGTTCGGTGAGGCACCTTCATGGAGCCACACGGTGCCGTGCACGCCAGCATGCGTACATGAAGCGTGGAGCGCGTGCATGTCGCGACCTTGATCACCGGACAGGCGACGGAGTAGGAGGTGGCCAAGGTGCGTGCAAGAGGGGGGCTTGCTGCGGCTCGCGCGGCGGTGCAGCTGTGGGTGATTCTGGTGGCAGGCTACACCTCTGCGGCATGCACAGCCGCAGAAGATATGACACATGCAGAGACAGGTCGACGCTGACAAGTCACGGCGCACCTCCTTGCGGCTGGCGGGCGTGCTGTCGTCGAGCGGGCACGTGCCGGTGAGTAGCTGCACGGCGATCACGCCAAGCGCCCATGCGTCTGATGCGGCCTCGACGCGCTGCAGCCGCGCACCGCCGTTGCGGCGGCCGCTGCCCGGCCGCGGAGCGAGCTCCGGCGCGGCGTACGCAAGGCGCAGGTCCCGCGCTGCGGCAGCCGGCTCGCCGATGCGGGCGGCGCAGCGCAGGTCGGTCAGTGCCCATGCGTTGGTGTGCGGCAGCCAGAGGATGTTGCTCGGCTTGACGTTGCGGTGTCCGTACCCCGCGTCGTGCAAGGCCTGTAGCCGCTTGGTAATGGCGGCCAAAGCCTGCATGCATGGGGGCTCGCTGATGCAGGGAGTGGCACAAATGCTGCACACAGCAGCACACACAGCAGCATTGGTACACCTGTGCTGAGGCTGGCAGGATGACAACAGACGAGTCAGTCTGTGCAAACGGGGAATCTGCCAGTGCAATGTCCCCAAGCGTTCAGTTTCTAGGTCATTCTGCGCGGGTGCAGACTCTCCAGCAGACTCTCCAGTACCAGGCCCTGTACTACTAGTAGGGCCCTGCAGCGTGGTCCAGGGAGGGACGTCGCTGCAGGTGCTGCAGGTATGCCATGCCCAACACAGAGTATGTAGCCCTAGGAGCTCTCAGGTGAGTTTGCAAGGCATGTACCAGTGTACCAGAAACGTCCAGATCCCAGGCACCTGACACTCCATTGCATGCATGGGGTGAGGACCAGCGGTGCGCATTCGCGTGGGCATGCATGTTTCGGAATCGCATGCAATGTGTATGATGGGCGCAGATGAGCGCAAGGTTCCCCCAGATGCGCAAGGCGAAGTGGCACGTGTGTGGTTACAACCAAGAGAGGCACGTGTGTATAGGTGTATCACCCCTGCGGATGAGCACGCCACGCGCCACGGTAAGCGCGAACTTCGGAGGCCGCATCAAAAGGTGTCATGCTGCGAATAAGTGTTCCGACGAACGTACTGACTCGGATTGCGGCGAGGTACCGAGCTTGTGTATGCTGACCTAAAGACCACGATGAGCGTGGCCGCGAGAGGCTGTGCACATATCAAGCGTTTGATTGCGTGCACGCCTTTGTTTCCGGCCCGAGCTGCCAGCCTTACGAACCCCGATGACGCTTCAAAGCGTCAGAAGGTGCCTGCCCTGAAACATGCACGGACTTTGCGGCACAGCAGTCAAGCAGGTGCAGGAGCCAACTCTGCAGTCGTTGCGCAGTGGCGCGCGGCATAACCGACCGTGTTCTCCCTTTCTGACGCGTGCACAAGACCGTTGCAAGAACGGATGCCTCATGCCGCGTTCCGTGAGCGCGGCACGCTAGCGACGTGATCTATGCGTGTTCAACGCGCACCACCCCTCGCCATCGGAAGCAGTCCAGAATATATATCGCTCGGCTATCGAGGGAATCGAGCTATTCTCGCCCAGACCCCATTACGCGCATGCAATGATCAGCTACAGGTGCGTCGGTACCGATTGTGCACAGCATGGCAGCAGGGCGGCGTTGCATGGCAGCGATGCCATGGGGGGCAGCGTTGGTTGAGTGTGCACAGTCAGACATGAACCCGTGGTGGGCTGTCCTGTCAGGCAAGTGCATGCCTGGGATTGCTTCCATTCGCACCCCACACTTGCTTCAGGGTGCCCTGAAGCTGCTGTGAGGACAGACTGGGCATGCTTGGGGGGTGAGCTCCAGCTCACTCAAACCATGTGCTGGCAGCTCATGTGAGGTGGAAAATCAAACCCAGTGTCCACCCTCACCCCTGTGAGCAGGACCTGTGTGGCTGCCAGGGTGCACTACACGATTCCAGAAGGGGAACGAGACGACGCTTTCATCACGACCGAACAGGCACAGCTGCGGCAGTCGGGTTGAGGCAATGAGTACGAGACAGCGTGGCCGGAAAACCAAAACAACACAACACGTGACATACGCATCACGTCGGATCCAAGCAGCAGTCTGCCACACAGCCCCTTCTAGCGTCTGTGCGAACACATCAAAGCCCACATCTCATTGGAGGCCTGGCCTGGCCCTAATCTCGCCCTCTGAATTTGCACGGCGCTATCACGCGAGCGCCAGGGTACGTACACCCGCAGGCGGGGGGGGCATCCGGGATGCTGGCGCGGCGCTGTGGTTCCAGATGGAATGAGAGGTGCATGTGCTCTACACGGCACAGACGTCACAGAGGGACGTGGCGCCTGCACCGGCCCTGAAGAATGGGCATGCTGCACGGGAAAGATGGAGGGACGTACCGCCACAGCGTGTAGGATGTCGGGGGACTCCCGGCGCATCCACTCCTCGAGGGGCACGCCGCGCTGCATGACCACACACGGCGGCAGCGGCTGGCCGCGGCTGTCTGTCAGTGCGCCGTCCTCGTTGCCATGCATGCTGTCGAGGGGCAGCCGCGCGGCCGCGAGCGCCGGCGTGTGCTGTGCCCGGCGCTCCGCCTGGAAGTGCTCAGGCTCGAGGAAGAACTTGACGGCGACCTCGCCACCGGCGTGCATGCGCCGCGCAAACTGTACGGCGGTGTATTCTGCACACCAAAACCACAGCGTGAGTGGGTGCTGTAGTGGGTGCTGTAGTGGGGGACGGTGGAACTATCAAAGGACACAACCAAAGGACACAACCGGCTCCGGAGGTAGCTGCCTGGTAGCTTCCGACGCGACTATGACCTGGAGCTGTGCACTGGGCCTAGGCAGTGTCTGGCAGTCACACTCACGTGCATTGCCACATGAGTGCGGCTGCGACTGGGTGTGGCTGCGGGCATGTCAATGAGGTTGCAAACTGCTGCTGGGAACTAGGCTGGGACATGTCCAAATGCTACTCTGATCAGTGGCGCCACGAGGAGGCAGTCGAGGCTGAGTGGAGTGGACAATATGCACGAGTTCCGTCGTGGGGATATCATGTTGCTGCAGTGCACTGCAGTGCTGGGTTATTCACCTGCAGGACTGTCTTACAAGAGCCAAGAGTGTTATGGTGGGTATTCTTCCCTGGATGTGTTATGATGGGCTTGCATGTGTCCATCACTCACTCCAAAGTTTGACTGATGTGGGTGTGACTGATGCGTGGAATTGTAAGAGATGCACGGAATGGTAGGATGCAAATGGTGAGTGGGTGCACATGGGTGTACGACCTTCCTGCTACCAGACATTTGTACACCCCTGTGGCCACGCTGCCTCTGGTCCAGCAGGCATGCCGGAATGGCTATCAAATCTGAGATATGACTGCGCTGAAGTTGATAATAGACACTTGTGGGCGGGTTGGATAGATTGCATGCTGACATGGTGTTGACATGGGTGGTGGTGGGTGGTGGTGACTGGTTGACGTGGCGCTGTGAACTTTTTCAGGCTGCACCATGAGCAGCCCAGCTCAGCAGGGGAGCCATGCTGCTGCCCAAGAGCTGGAGCTGCAGCACACCACAGCTGCATCATCACCATCGCGTGTAATTGCCAGGAGCTCACAGTGCAGCCACCACCACACAAATAACTGCAGATGCTGTGTGTCACAGCCAGCAAGCCTCCTGCCATGGTGCTGCTGCTGCAGCAAGTTGACCATCAGCATTGTGAACCTTGAGCTGGGTGTCAGACACAGCACCAGAAAACATCACAGTCACCTGCAGCACACCACAGCACACACAACATCACAGCCCCTGCAGAACTTCACAGCAGGCCTGTCCCTGTAGCTTCCAACTGCCACTCTGCTCCCTGTGGGAGCTCACAGGCCATGCTCGCCCCCTCACTTCAGATGCTGCTACTGTGCAACCCCCGCACCACCCCAGCTCCATCTCCATCGCTCAGCAAAACACCTCCACCCCCCAGGTCTTCCACTTCCAACTCTCACCGCCGCCCTCATCCCTCGCACAGCCCTGCGGGCTCAGCAGAACGGTCCACAGGTCCACAGGCACTATCCCCAACACTGATCCTTGTGCATTCTGGGACTCGGGGCACAGTACAGCGGCAACTGGGAGCAACACACAGCGGTGGCATGAAGCCGCTGCAGGCCATGATGTGTCGGGCTGTGGTTGCACAGCAGAACGGCAGGGCAAGCAGGTCGAGAACGCACGGCTCCCGTCTCGGTGCTCCTGCGCAGGCACCAGGCTCATCAGCCCCGGCGGCAGGGTCTTCGGCCCCGGGTTATCCAGATGCTCCACCAGCCGCAGCCGCCGTGCCTCGATCTCGCTGGGGCCCCACCACTCGTCCTGCAGGCCCCCCGTCGCCTCCTCCGACGGCGGCGTGCGCCCGGCTGCAGACTGCTCCTCGCTGCGGCGGCTCCGCCGTGGCGCGTGGGACGGCGGCTTGATCGGAACTTCCGGCAGCTCGCCCGTGCCGTAGCTCGCACCCTTGTACAGCTGCATGCGCGGCTGCCCTGCTGAGTTGAGGGCCGCCGGCGTCGCGCCAGGCCCCCCGATCATTACAGACGACGGGCCGCCCTCGCCGTCGCCGCTCAACGGTGGCCGCTGCGACGTCGGTGGGCCGGCCTGTGGGTCCCGCGTCGCAGCATCCGCCACCGTTCGCCCCTCGCTGTAACCCTGTGGCGCCGCACCCGCGCCCTCGTCTGCGTGCACTGCCGTTGCGCACCCCGCACCAAACCCTGCCGGTGTCAGCGTCGAGTGCTGGTCCTCAGGCCGTCTGCTGCCCCAGATCGGGATGCCCTGCCACCGCGCGTGGCTGTCGGCATGCGGCTCGTGCGCTTCAGTGGTGCCCGCCCCTTGAGGCTTGGCCTTTGCCACAGTCAGTGCATGCGGGCCCTCCGGGACATGCTCACTCTGCAAGGGTTCATGACCCCCTCCCCGAGCCCATCGGGAGCCCCAGCTCCCAACACGGCCCCAGATCGCACCCATCTTCCCTACACTCCCCGGCCGGTCCTTGCTTGTGTCAGATACATGCGCCGGCGCCGGCTCAACGGCGCACATGTGCGTGTTGAGGGGATCGGACTGCGGCGACTGCTGGCTGCGGCGGTTTGGCGGCCCGTGCATGTGCGAGGCGCCAGCAGTCGCGCCATTCTCCGTCGTTGGTGGCGACACGTGCGGAAAGACGACGGAGCGGTTGAGATTTGCATACACATCGAAAAGAGACTGCGGCTGCGGTGGCGCGGGCTCACCCGCCGCGGCGTGCTGTGCGCCGCTGCGGTCAGGGTGGCTCCGCGATTTTCGCGACCGGCCACTCGACTGCGTCTTTATTGGGGGGAGGCTGGTTGGAGGCGACACACAAACCTGCGCCGTGCTCTCTGCACCTGCCGCCAGCGCCGGCGCGGACACCGGCGCCGGAACAGACACCGGATACGCGTGGCCAGGGCTGTTGCTGCGGCCGTGTGTGGCTGCAGAGGGCTTCTGCTCCCGCCGGGTGCTTCCGGCACTGGACACGTGGTCGTGCGGGCCGGACGGCTGAGAGTCTCCGGCAGGGGGCCGCGTGGAGCCCCCTTCTCGGGAGGGGTACCATCGCGGAAACGCAGCCGGCCAGAACCCTGCCGGGCTCGTGGGAAAGCCGGCGGCCGGCTCCTCGCTGCCGACGGACATTGGTGGCTGCGGGGCGCCGTTGCGGCCGCTGATGGAAAAGGCACTCTTCGCGCCAGTTGTACCGGTGCCGAGTGACACCGCCACGAGCGAGTCGTCTGCTGGGATGCTGATCCGAGGCCGCTCCGGCGTTCGGACGCCTTCCGTGCTCCTGGACTGCGCCTGCACCAGCACAAACAGCCCATCAAGCCGCTGCACACATGCATGTGTGCACATCGGGGGGGCGGCGCATGCGTAGCGGTGCGGAGCGCACCTCAGGCCACTTGTGGCTCTGGCGCTGCTGTCTCTTCCCGTTCTGGATGAGCAGGGCGCGCAGGAGGACTCCGACGATGACGAGGAGGAAGGCGAGGATGGCGCCAGTGACCGCAAAGACGAGCGCGAGTTTCACGGGGGACCATTGAGGCGCCGGGCTGTCTTCGGTGAGCGCCATCAGCGGTGGGGTGACCGGGGCGGTCACCGTGTAGTGGGACGCTGGCGCCAGGATGGCAAAGCGTTCCTTCAGTAGGTCTGTCACAATCACCTCCTCCTGTAAGCATGGCCGCGATCAGTGTTTGATTGTACAGACCTCCCACAGGTACCAATTTTGAGGGTCACTTTTCAAGGGTGTGCCAACACATGAGCACGAAGGGCGTGGGATCTGTCTTGCCTGCATCATACAGGGCAGCAGGATGTGGAACGGCGTGCCTCGACGAGGCTGTTGAACCGCGGATCACCCTCGGTGGGAAAGCCACGCTTCCGGAACACATCCTCCGGAGAGCCGGCCGTGACGAAAGGGGGGGTGGCGGGGTCCTCTAAAAGCTTCCAGGGCTCCACGACCTTCTGCTGCTGCATGTCATACACGCGAGGGCTGTAGCGGTCGCTGTACACGCGGCAGCGGCTTGCGTCGATAGCGACACTATGCACCGGCTGGGCCCCACTGTCGGTGAAGCGGCAGTTGTGGAAGCGGGCTGATGCGGACAGCTGATCCGGGGCTTGCGCCAGGCGGCGCAGCGGGCCGGCCGCAGGGTCTGCATGGAGGCCGACATCCGGCCCTGCGGCCGGGTCAGAGGGAAAGTCATCGGAGCGGGTGACTGTGTTGTTGGAAAACTCGCTCTCGACAAAGGTGGCAGTTGCGCCTGCGCTGAGCTGGACGGCCGCGTCGCGCGTGTTGGTGAAGCCTGAGATGAACGCGTCTGCAAGAATTGCCTGGTGTGCGTACATGCTTGTGCCATGCCTGATGGCAGTTGCCATGCCCGATGGCATCGGCATCGGTCTCGTGCAGGGAGAGAAGGAGCGACGCCTGGCTTTGCTGCCCTGGTATTGGTGCTCTCAGTGACCACTGTCTTGGTGAAATGTGCAGACACGAAAGGTTTCCCATGCATCATCATGGATGTTGTGGCAGGGGAGTGCAGGTGCGTTGATCGGTACAAGCAAGAAGATGCTTGCAGCATAGAGCATTCCTGAAGGTTGTAATAGACAGCAAGTTCCAGGGCTCTTGCGTTTCATGGACGCAAGCACATGCTGCACTTCGCTGCCAAAGTTGTCTGTTGCTCTGCCTGAACGCCAAGCTGATGCAGTCCGCTATGTCTACAATGAAGGTCAGGCACACCTCGAACATACAGCTTTCGATTCTGATTCACTTCAATGCCTCTGCTCTGATACCCTTGGCCTGTCAAGGTGATGTGGGTCATCCACAGGTCACCCCGGCCTGCTCTGAGGACAGTAGTATGTTCTTCCTTGGGGCCTTGCAGGCGAATGTAGAGATCGGACAGCCAAACGTAGGCCGAGTCCATGTCAACGTCAACAAAGCTATCACTGACAGTGATAATGCATTGCCGTGTAGACAGCAGGGAAATCTCTGGCAGCACGGCGTCTGCGTGCGTTGTGCAGTTTCCCTGCAACAACAGCGACGTGTACAACAGATGGGTGTGATGTCAACTTCATAAGCATCACGAGACACGCCGTATGGAACAACCGGCGAACACGTATTTTCAGCATGCGCCTCGAGCAGACCAGGACGTGCAACGCAGTACCGCGAGGCGGTGTCCGACCTCTAGAGGGTGGACCTGATTGGCGCACCCGTATACTGCGAGTATAGCCGCCAGTGAGCGCCTGTGCAATGTTGAGAAGGAAACCTTTTTCGGAGTCATACTCTTCGGACGGATTCGTCGATGTCATGTCCAAGTGCGCGGTGACGACGATATGTGAGACGCCCCGTGCGACTGCGTCTTGTAGCTGCTCTGGAGTGCTGACGGAGGCCACATCCCCTCCCTGCCCCGCAACAACGCTTATGCTACTGGCTAGAGCTATAATCCAGCAGATCGCGGCGCGCCAGGCTTTCACAATGCGGAAGCACTGACGCGAACGGGCAGAGCGCCAGGTCAGGGACTGCTGGTGCATGTCCACAACTTCTTCTGGCATAGCATAGCTGTGCAATGTACTACCTCTATAGGAGTCCTTGCGATTCCACGCCGCATGCTGTAGCCGGTGCTGTTTTTGCCTAGCCATGGATTCTCGAACCCCCACCGTCCAGTGTGTCACCGAGGTAAACCAGCATACAAACAGATGATGGAATATAGAATAATCATAGATAGGTTTCAAGTCCTTGAAGTTGCTAAGGCACGTCTGCAGCTGTACGTTCGTGTTAAGCTGGACACATCATCAGCAGCAGTCGATCATACAGGACCAATATCCGCAGCATGGCAACATGCCAAGGTGTCCAGCCCTCATGCAGAGCTCTCCCGTTGCCATCCGGAAAGTCCGTGGTGACTGAAGACCGTGCCGCAGTGCTGTTGCTGCCCAAACTCGCAATGAGCAGGGACGGAGGTGGTGCGAAAACAATAACTCGCGCTATTCCGCAGACTGTACCCAAAAATCATACTCGCTCTCCCTGAAAATACACTGTACCCAACCGTCGCCTCGGAGTGTTGGTTGGTTCGTTTCCTCATGCACTGCAACCACAAGGCCGCGCAGTCGAGCGTTCGACAAATGTCAGATCCGGCATATGCATTGGGCGTGAGAAACACATATGCATATGCATATATGGAGGCGAACAACTTCCAGTCGCAATGGCAACACAAACATCGGCCTGTCTCTGTTCCGGGGCAAATCAGAGTGGGCAAGCAGAAACCTGCAAACCCCGTGGATCAGGTGGAAGCCCAATCGCCGCTGACACGTCGGCTCCGGCGGAAGGCCTACGTGTGCTCAGCACCTCCTCGAGGAGCTCCGCCCTGGCCACCCGTGGCCCTCTGATTCGCGTTCGAATGGGGAAGCGTCCCAGAACCAGGGGGAACGTCGAGGACATTTGTTTCGATGATGTACGTTCAACGTTTGGGCGGATGATGTATACATTGAGGTTAGGGTAGCATGCATATAGAGCCACCACGATCGCATCGAGTTGTGCACGGTGACAGGGCGGCACGGCCCGTGAGCCTGCGAAATGGTTACGTCAGCGCATGCGCTGACACCACTGCCCTACAGATAGGTCACGGACAAGTACTAGCAGTTGTAGCAGGTAGCTGTAGGTCTTTGCGTCAGGTCTCAAATGCATTCCGTCGCAAGCCACTAGAAGCGCGCGCAGGCTTCTTGTTCCTAATGGTTCGTCTGTGCAAGCGCTAGCCCGGTTTCGGTCTCGGTTGCCGGAGGTGTCAATGTCCTTATGGATACGGCGATGTAATCATACATACCAGGTTCGTCGTGTCAACAAGGTGAGTTCGACAGGCAGCCGGACATCGATATCATCAGTTATTGTCCTTGCAGCGTGGCGGGTGCGCTGGTACGGCAACATCGTGCTGCGCGGTAACACGACTCGCTCAAAATGTAAAGCCACTGGTCCAATGAATGTGAGCATCGCGCACCAAGGAAAGAGCAGTGTAGTCAGCCATCGCGGTCCAACATGTAACGGAGCTCCGTAAGCACTCTTGACAACGGACAAGTGCACGCATCGCACCCTGGCTCGTGGACCCTGAAGTAGGGACCAGGACCTCCACTTCATGCATGCATATGATGCACTCCTGCATGCATGTTTGCGAGCGCTGCGCGAATTCCTAGGGTCCAGCTGCCGAACTCCGCATACCTCCTCACGCATGCAATCCCAAAAGATTACGTGCATCGAGCAGGTCCTTACGCGGCAGCCGCGGTACAGCATATTCGACACGTACTAAAGTTTGAGAGTTCAGCATGAAGGATCTCAGGTGAAATCCCTCAGCCTGACTGATGTTGCGTGCTTGCCACAAGAGAGCCTAATCAGAGCTAGCCTTGCACAGCACCCTTGTCGGCCAATCTCAGGGTGCTGCTGATCTCACACAGGGTGTGCATTGTCCACCCTGAGCTGCACAAGCTGATCCTGATCCTGCAGCTGCTCAGCAGACCTACCTGCCTACCCAGAACTAGCTTAGCTAGCACTGGCTTCACCACTGCACAATCACCCGGCTGCTCATGTGCGCAGTCACCCCCACCCCCCCCCCCCCCCAACGCCCCCTCCTCCACCTCCGCCTCAGCCGAACCCCCCAAGGCACCCAGGCGTTCCCCACACCATGCTTGCCGCGCCCGTCTCCATCCGCCACCGCCTTCGCCACCGCTATCACTGCCGCTGCAATGCACTCCGGAGGCCTGTGCCACCACAGCCGCTGCAGCCCCCACAGCTACAGGACCCAACCCCGCAACTGCGGCGCCTGTCACAGGAGGGGGGGGCGGAGGGGAGGGGGGTGTGGGGTTGGGGGCCGCGTTCCCGCTTGATCGATGATCCACGAGCACGTGTCATGAATGTCACCAATTAGGCGACTAAGTGCCTGCTATAAGGCTGCAAGAGAATGCTAATGCTATGAATACGGTGGTGGCCATCCAGGAAACGACGCCCTGTCTGAGTGCACCATGCATGGAGGTGGCTGGAAGGGGCGCCGCTGATCGTCTGTGCGATGTGGGTCTCAGGCAGCAGATGCTTAGGGCATAAGCATCTGTGGGCCTTGCAGGACCGTCCTAATTCTCTCTGCCATTTTTGGTGGAGCATTACAGCACGTGGCCCGTGTGGAGCGATTCGCGCTTGCACCACACGCACATTGATAGTGATAGCGGCGCTTGTACACAGGAGCGTTCGTGCATTGAACAAATTCAGCGCTACAGTGAGTCAGTGAGTCAGCGCTATACAGCTACAGCCAACACGCGGTGCTGCAGAGTTGTGGTGGTTCTCTGACATGTGGGTATAGTATATATAGTAGTAGCCGCTCCAGCGACGCTTCAGCGAGTACTCGTTGGGTATTCCAGCTGGGTCTCTCTCCCTGGATCACATGCGTGTTGTACGTATACATACTATAGAATACGTGTCTGGATGTGCACGTACGTACGATGTGTACATACATACATACGTGACGACGGTAGCCATGCTCTGGCCGATTCCCGCAGATCCCAGAACTCCTCAGCTCCCGCCTCTACCCATTCCGCAAACAAGACAGTGGCGTGCGCCCCATCGCCTGCCAAGAAGCATGGGTACGCATCGCCAGTCTCTGTG
>JAUMHO010060437.1:0-27821 GCA_032360965.1 Ulva armoricana
TGTCAATGTACATCGTGCGATGCATCTGATGTACACCATGTTTCCACGATGACCTGATGATGTACATCGCACGTGCAAGCGGATGCGAATGTTCACCAAACGTAGGAACGTTCGGAGTGAATTCGCCCCTTGACCACAGCTTCCGCATTGGGACAGCGAAGTATGACCATGCACGACACGGACAAACAGTCGCAGCAATAGAAGCATGAGTTTCGCATACAGTGATTCAAACATGTCTTCACGCATGCTTGAGATCTAATACTTCCTGCAGGTGTGAATGTAGAGTTGTCCGTGCCTTTTGACCAGCTGCAAACGTAGATCGCAGTATTTCCCATCCGCCATGGACGCAGATTTTTCGTGTTGGATCTAATTATACTTTCGAGCTCTATGGATTCTTCTTTTTCCCGTTCTGTTGGGCAGTGGAGACGACGTCAGAGCTGGCAAATCTAACCGTGCACATGTGTGTGAACGCAAAAGATGATTCATGGTATAGTTTCGCACAGTCTTCGATACTGTCGGGCTGCGGTTGTGGAGACCAGCTGCAGCCCATCGCCGTTTTGCTGGATGGACAGCACATCCGCGCCTGGACGACTGCCCCGAAAAATGCTAGGATGTTCAGGTATGTAGTTACAAAAGAGTACAAGGGCAAACCCACAAAGTGGACCAAGTCATGGAATCAGACAACAGCAGCACAGGATCTATATATACATGCATGGCCATCAATGATTGCACCTAGTTATGTTCTTTGGGCGTCTCCTGTTCATCATGGGGAGGGGGCGCACAGCCTTAAGGCTAAGCTTACACCAGCCTTCCACCATGCCCACCGGTAGCGCGGGTAGCGCGGACACCATGGGCGCCCCGAGACAAACTTGGGGGTGACGCTGTGCATCACTAGGTCATGCGTATCTAGGCGCTGTCGGCACGTCTGCAGGTAGTTTTGCAAGCAGGGGGGACCCCACACATAACTGTTTGCCCCGCCCCCGCTGCAAACGGCCCGCCGTGGATCATCCTCAAGGGGGGTGCCGAGCGCTCGCCTGTGCTGTCATGGGTTTTTGCCCATGCCATGCTTGTTGGGCGACGGTGGGGTGTGCATGCAGGATTCTAGGGCGTACGTGCGGGATGCCAGGGCTCTGTAGTGTGTCGGTGTGTACTACTGCTGCAGTTGCGGCATTGTGATTGGTCTAGCGGTTGGATTGATTGAGGCATGCATGTATTTTGGTGTGTCATTCAGGGCAGCGGTTTATCGAGAATCACGCCAGACCCAAATTTGTTTGAACGGGAATCGGCGCAGCACCCCCGCAGGTACGCCGTGCCAATTGTGGTCGTGTTTTGGCCGGCACGTGTACAACACCTACTCCCGTCCTTTGCTTTCCGGTGGGGTGACGCCCAACTCCCGGTGACTGACTCGACCAAGTACCTGGGCCTGCACCTCCAATCCCACGGTGCCCGCGTGTCCACCGCGGCGATGAAAGGTTGGGGCCCTGGCGGCGTTGCACCCGGCGCTGGAAAGCCTCTTCCCATCGGCACATACAAAATGAATGGTGATCAAACACACACTTCCTCCTGCCTGCTCTACTGCATGGAACTCTGGCAGGTCCCAGCAGGCCCGCCGTGCCTATGCCGCCACCATAGGCGACAAGTATTGCGGCATCCCAGAAGGCCGTACGAGAAGCCGTGCTCATACACGAAATGTGAGAACCGCAGTGACATAATTGGTTGGACTACAGCAGAGGGAGCTGCAATATAGGGCGCACAAAGGAAGTCAGTGAGCAGCAGCCCCCGTGCTTTTGAATTACGCATTGTCAAAGCCCAACGGCGTCGCTTGCGGAAGCGTCCATCATGATGCAAATGGGTGCCAGACCGCGCCCCTTGACCCACACCCCGTCAAAGACGTGCAGCACAGCGAATACCCGCACGACCCATCGGGTCTTCGCAAAACAAAGACTCAGCGGCACGTCTGAACACCACGCGAGGCTCACTGCCTTCTCCTGCTATCCTAGAACGGCCTTCTGGGCCAGGAACCAAAAGACCCCGACACAGTTTCGCCCGACTAGAAAACCGCCGACATGCGGAAAATGGTAACGTAGAAACCTCAGAAGTGTAGGAGGAGACCGCATCCCAGCGTTTCACAACGACTCTAGGAACTCGGCAGGGATGGGACCAGCAGGCGCTGGTGCTGCGCGTCCGGCGCTGGCCCCGTCAGCATGACTCTGACCTGGCTCCCGCCACGAAGTCGAGTCGAGCGTCGCCTCGTCTGCACGGCTTGCCATCCGGACACATTCCACCGTCTTTGATTTTACCTCCCCCGCCACTGCCTTCACCCCCCTGCCTGCTGCCGCCACTCCCGTAGCTGCAGCCGTCGCCCCCTTTGCCATTGCCTTGACTGCTGATTTCAGGAGCCTATAGACTGCGCCCATGCGTTTGATCAGTTCTGCGATCACCCCGCGGCAGCTGAGGCATGCGCAGAAACACACGAATGGAGCCGTCATACAGAAGAAGATGAACAGATACGTGTGCCACCATGGTGTACCGTTACCCCACGGCCCGTCGACGAGCATCATGTCAGCGCCGCTCGGCAGCGCATGCAGGCGCGGCGCGGGCATGCCGGTGCGGGCGGCCTGCTCCCCGACAATCTGCCTGAACGCGGTGTCGCTCGGCCTCGGCAGCGCCTGCGCGGCCGCCGCCACGTGCGCAAACACATCCGCGCCTCCGCTGCCCTGTTGCTCTGCCGGGCGTAGCGCCAGCCTGTACGGCTTCAACTGGCAGTGGTACTTGTACGTGTGTCCTTCGCCATCAGTCTTGTACTCATCTTCGCAGTCCGTCTCCCAGATGGTGAGGCCGCCGTTGTTCGTGTATGCGTACCCTCGCAGATCCTCAATCGCGACGAGCGACGGATCAGACTCCGTGTTTTTGATGAAGCGGCAGTCCTGGAACCACGCCACTGCGCCGATGCGGTCGACGTAGCCCCGGTTCGACACGAGCCCCGCTACGGAGCCTTCCCCGGCCTTGTTGTAGCTAAAGGTGGTGCCGTGCACAGTCGCACGCGCCCCAGCCCGCAGCAGCATGGCAGCTCCCCAGGCCTGATGGAAGCCGAAGAAATGTGAGCCTGCAGCAGGCCGAACTGTACCTCATGTCATTGTGGTGGTTGGACAACCGCCTAACAATCACTGGCAGCGTATGCTGGATCTGATTCAGGTGAAACACATACACGTAGCTTGATCACAGAAACCCGCCGTACATGCGTGCGCGGCAGGGGAGGCTACTACGTGTCGGTGTGATATCACACTGCCCATCGATGGTGGCTCATTGTGAGAAGTGGTCGAAGGTGTGTGGTACTTGCATGGAACTGCACACGCTGTGGGTGTGCCTACGGGCAGGAATGCTGTGGCCGATGCCCGTTTGGGTTTGGCGTGATGACCGATTCCCGTTTTCTTTCCTTTTGTTTGCCTGGTCTGACGGTTACTCGTTTGTTTTGACTCAGCTATGAACATCGACTACACAGTACACAATATCTAAGCTGCATGCATTCAATACGTTATGGAACGTTGGGGCGGCTACGGGACCGGAGTTCTCATCTGGGACCTCTGACCCACAAAAATTACGAACACTCCGGACTCGAAAGGCCAAAACCCGAAACCAGTGTAAAGGTCGGTACATCCCTGTGTGCCATGCACAAAACGTGCGGATTGCCACAGACGGCGGCGCACCCCTGTGTGGCAATGCAGCTGCCGGAGGGGACGGCGGCAAGGCGCGGGAGGAGGATGAAGCTGCCTGTGAGGATGAACTGGATGCGCATTGCTTTTGAACAGACACGGGCCGCATTCGGACGACTGCAGACGACAGAGGGGACCGTGGGCGCCTGAGCGATTCCGGTGAGTTGACACGACCATCTATACTCTCGCGGCTGCACGGCAGCGGCCGCCAACCAAACGCGCCCGTGCGAACACCCCTGCATGTGAGGCCGGACCGGCGGCCCCATCTGCGCGATCCAACATGTTGGATCGGCGCGATCCAACATGTTGGATCGGCGCGATCCAACAATGCGCAGCGCCGCAGAAGCCGTCCTGCAGAAGCTGTCCGAGCGACAAAGCCAGGCGCGCGGTGGACACACCGTCGCCCTACGGGCAGCAGTGACTCAGCACCCTTACCCCAACGCATGGGGTCGATCAGGCGTGGAGTAGGCACATGATGGGCTGCACGACTGCGGAGACAGTGCCCGTGTATGGTGCATGCACGCAGCCTATGAGCGGCAGAGCGTGAGCAGTGGGGTGGCTATCTGTCATGAGCTCCCGCGTGCATTTGTGAACGCGGCCTCGCGTCGTGCGGGTACCAGCTCAAACGGCTGTAGGGGTGTACAACAGCGTCACGGAGCGGTGTATAACAGCCTCAAGTTGTGCACTCCTCACTGGAGCACCCATGCCTAGATGAGGTCCCAAGTGTTAAGAGGTGATGAAGGCCAGGCCTGGCGTGCGTATGCGGCCGGGGCCCGTCGGTCATGCTTTTAAACTTTTCAAGCATACTGGTCGAGCGCAATCGTAGGGCATGCAGAGGCGGATGGGGGCTGGAGCTCCCGTCCGGCCGTAGCGGACTGCACAGCAGCGCTCATGTGGTCTGGAGAGCGGCCTACCGGCGCGAGGGTTGAACATGTTGGCTGTGAGGACTACAGATCATGATCTCAGAGGCCGCGCGATCACACGGGATCACACGGGATTGTGCGAGTGGCCCCGGCACTGAACCACGCAGAGGACAGGCTGTCACGCCTCTCTCTCATCTCAGTGTGCATGACTCAACGCTGAAACGTTCTTCCAGGCCCGGAATCCAAATACCTCGCAGCTTCTGGCTCCGGAAAAGTGAGCCCCGAAGCCTGGAAAACTGGTGGTGCTGGGCAATGTTCCCCGCAATTGGAAAACGAGCCCGAATCGGGCCAGAACACAAAAATGTCAATTGGACTTTTGGGTCTGGCCCGCCCCAGACTCACACCATGAGTCATGACCTGAGATTCTTATCAGTGCAGGTATCACTCCTGCCGGTGATTCCCAGCTCAACGTTGCTATTGATGTCACAACAGTCTCTGAGCATGGCAGCCGCTGCTGCGCGTCGCAGTGTCGTACACGTGTACTTTGCATGTAAATGTGGCATACCGCTGATAAAGATGTTGCTTCGCTCCTTGATGTGCACCCCCCTCTGCCCGTGGCCGTCTCCCGCAAAGGTCATGTTTGTCATGTACACAGCCCTGCCCCCAACGTCAACCACTGTAGAAGGGTTCCTGGTAAGGCCGTGCAAGTACAGGTATAGATTAGAGAGCCAGACTTGAGAGTCCGGGAGGGGCACATCAAGAAAGTCCTGGCGCAGAGTGATCACACACTGGCCTGGCGTTGGTGGGGGCTCCAGCGAGAGGCCTGGGGGGGATGTCGTGCAGTTTCCCTGGACAGCGGGACCGCTCAGTACCAGGTAAGTGAACTCTGCAGAAGCATTCTCCGCAACCCAATTCTTTGGGACATATGACTGTCTCTTCCTGCAGCACTTGTGCATGTAGGTGCTGTCCAGAGTCTCCAGACGTGTGTACAATCTCTGTATTCTGGACGCTGTAGCCTGTAGCTGGAAACGCAGCCTGCTCAATCATCACACGACTCCGCAGTGTCAATATATTACATGTAGCTAATTAGTCGTATCCTTCCAGTGCTTTCAAGGCATCGCTTCGCATGATGGGCCATTGCACGGCGTGAGCGATACTCAGTTTGCGTGTTCGTAGAGCTTTCGCCAAAACGCCTTGCTATGCACATGTTCATAAATGCATGAGACGCTGGATAGAATTGTTACACTATTACTGAAGCCCTAATTCGACACGTCTGGGCTGCGGCTGTGGAGACGAGCGCACCCGAATGCTCTTCGTATACAGCCCATCGCTGTTTTGCTGGATGGCCAGCACATGCGTGCCTGGCGCATTGCCCCGTGAAATACTAGGATGCTCAGATATATCGATGTGGTCGTTTATCACCACATGCTGTACTCCCGAACGCACAGCCTCTTGGAGCTGGCGCGGTGTCGTCACCAGAACAAAGTCAACCACTGACGGCCGAGCTTCAGATCCTTGCAAAGCCACGCAAGCAAGGACAAGCAGTAGGTATGAAGCAAATTCAGCACGACGCTTCCACGTGCATTTGGCGTGTTTTACCCCAGTATGAAGGTGATCCATTTTTCTCTGCGTGTTCGAACTACCGCGCGCTGCCCGAATGCATGTTTTAAAGGTGCACCTTCAGGCCCATTTATGAGCCATTCGACATCGGACCAATAGGCTTTTCTGAAGTTGCTGGCATCAGCTTTTTCTCTGTGGTCAATGCGCGTTGACATGGCAAGAGCATCAACGCGCAGTGACCACACCCAACCTTGACTTCCTTCTCAGTTCACAACCAACACGGCCTAGTCTAGTCATTTCTTAGACCGTGCTCAGGTGGCAGGCGATGCGAAGGCATGCGTGCCACTCCCGAGCATCGGTACCGCCAGCGTGTAAACCTGCAACTTGGCGCGAAGCTGGGCGCTTCGTTTGCCGGTTACGTCAACGTTGCACAAAACGCAATCAATCCACATGTTTGGGTTGACTGCATGCGGCCAGCTCCTTGAGTATTGGGGAAGAAGTAAAATGTTCCCAAACATTTGCCTCGAAAAGCCCGGAAGCCCCCCATTTTCCCAAACTTCAAAAAATTTTGTACAGACGTTCCCAAAGCACCTGTGGTGTGCCCTATGGCGACCCCAAAGTCTGTTGGGGCCCATAGTGTCTGTGCTACCAGTGGACACGGTGGGGGGTTGAGTGCACACCCCCCGGGCAGGAGATGGAGATCGGGGCCCCATGTCCAACAGCATGTCCCTTGTTGGGAAATATGCCGCGGACTGCAGTGGGGGGCGATGGGGGCGAAGCGCAGATCCAGTAACTTAACTTGAAGGAAAGGTTGAGCACAAGCCAGGGCCGTCGCCGGGAAGCAGAGACTGCACACCAGTGCTCAGCGTAGTAGTCTCTTCCGCTAATGCCCTAAGGAAGGACCAATCCGGGAGGCAGACACCACACGTACTGTTAGGACAGTGCACGTTCGAGGCGGCCGGCAAGGACTCCAACACACACAGACGGCGCAATCAGAGAAGCAGCTACAAGAGCGCCACAGCAGTGACGTAAACGCAATGTGGCCACACCCCCAAGCGCAAGGACAGGGTCAAGGAGGAGCGGGACGGTGTAAACTGTTCAAATATCAGTGCAGGTACCACCCGCCGGGAACGCATGATCGACAACAGCACGTGCGGCAGGGTTATGTGCGGTGGCATGTAACAGGTTTCGGCGGAGACACGATATCCCCAGCATGCCCGCATGGAGCGTGACGCATGTGCACGGCGTGATAAGGTGCTGAATGTGGCGCCAACGGTGTTCCTCGGGGTCGGACCCACACGGGCATCGGCCACAGCACCCCTCCAGGTAGGGGCGGACAAAGCAGACGGGGCAATCGCAGCCACTGGCCCACTGCGCCGGTGGCCGGAGGGGCACAGTCAGGAAACGTTCATTCGAGTGGGGGTGGAGAGTAGGCAGAGGGCAAGGTACCGCAGCAGTGAGCCATGCCCTAAGGAAGGACCAGTCCGGGAGGCAGACACCACTTGTACTACCAAGTAGTACTGTTAGAGCACTGCGCGTCCGAGGAGGCCGGCAATGTGTCCAACAAGGATGCAATGCACACAGACGACGCAATTAGAGAAGCAGCTACAAGAGCACAGCAGTGGCGTAACCACGATGCAGCCACACCCTCCTGCGCAAGGATGGGGTCGAGGAGGAAGGGGATGGTGCAAATTGTTAAAACATCAGTGCAGCTACCACCCACCGGGAATGCATGATCGACAACTGCACGTGCGGCTGGGTTACTTGCGGAGGCATGTGACAGGTCTCGGCGGAGACACGAAATCCACTGGACCACAGCAGAGGGAGCTGCAATATAGGGCGCACAAAGGAAGGCAGTGAGCAGCAGCCAGCGTGCTGTTGTATTACACGCATTGTCGTAGCCAAGCGGCGACGCTTGCGTAAGCGTCCATCATGGGGCAAATTGGCGCCAGAGCGGGCCCCTTGACCCACACCCCGTTGAAGAAGTGCAGCGCAGCGAATACCCGCACGGACGGCAGCGTTACTGGGGGGTTGTGCATGTGCCGCGGGTGCCTGGTAGGGGTGCTGGGCGGACGGAGGCCGAGGTCAACTCCAGTGAGCCTGGCATGCACGGTGGTCCGCTCCTGGAGGCAGGAGCCAGTCGTGGTGCATGCCAGGTTCCTGGTTGATGCTGGTTTGGGTCTGGCGTGTGGCCGATGATGCGATGGTTTCGGTGACTTAAGCACCCTGCATTGCACGGACATGAGCAAGGGTGGATAGCATGATCGATATCCCAGAGCGGTTCTCTTGCACTGATCGACCGTCGCACCTGGAGGTAGCGTGGACAGGATGCCAGCCCGACCTCCATGCTCGACAGCAGGTGAAGGGGTGGCAGCTGCAACGGAACAGTGTCGCGGCCCCACAGCCACTGTGCCACATGGCGGTGTCAGACTGATGCACATCTAGCCCCGGGCCTGCACCGTTTGCAGATCATGCAACCATGCAACAGGTACATTGAATTGTTGAGGTGAGGTTTGGGGGCATTGCCTGCGCTGATGACATCAGATGTGAAACAATGGCCCAGACGAGGAAGGGTCCCATGATCACAGACCCGGCAAGGGGGAACTGATTACAATCTGTAGCTACCTCAATCATAGCAAGTGCATGCATGCCTCGGTTGGCCATCACTGTCCACGCTAGCTGGGCCCACCACTGGTACACAGCTGCCCAATGGAGACTGGCAAACATTGCCATACCTAGTAGCTGTGATCATGCATACATAGCAGGGCAAACACCCGGCCTCATGCCACGTTCTTCGCAATCACAGCCAGCAAGCAAGTTGCACGCCGACTGGGCCAGCCCTGCCTTTTTTGTTGGCGGTCACTGCACAGAAGGCCTTTGAGAGTGTATGGCAGGCCAGGCGCTCACGCTCACACCACACTCATCCATGCACAGCTCAAAAACCAGATTTCTACTGTCAGCAAGCCGCCAAAGTACATGTACAGACGCTGGCCCACGGCAGTGCCGGAAGCCCAGGCGGCATCTCACACCTTGATACGGGCGAGGCAACATCTGACATAGAGAATCACAAGAACCGGGCCGACGGTGACAACCGTCCAGAACAGCCACGGCAGCCAGCGGCTGTCTGTCGAGTCACTGACCCAAAACTGCTCACTGGCAGGTAGGCTCTGCACCTCCGGGAGCGGCAGCCCGGTGCGGGCGACCTGGTCGCCGGAGATCTGCCGGAACGCCGTGTCCGCCAGCTGCGGGAACGGCCGCCCCGTGCCCTCGACGTGCACAAACACATCCTCCACCTCGGCAGCGTTGGCCCACGCAGCGGTCGAGTTGCGTCCGGTCGGGCACTCTCGCAGCCACGAGACCGTCGAGTTGTGGCCGCGAGCCTCATCCCACAGCGACAGGTTGCGCGCGGTCGAGAACACGCGGCAGAGCGGCGTCTCGATGGCGACGGCGACCTCGCCGACAAAGTATGGAGGCGAGGTGTTGTTGATGAAGCGGCAGTCGTGGATCCACGCTGCGGCGCCGAGGGGCTTGCCGTAGGTGCGTGTGGAGCGCAGGCCGGCGACCGCGCCGGCGCCGTACGTGGCTGTGTTGTTGGCAAAAGTCGTGTCGTGCAAAGTGGCGCGCGCGCCAGCCTCTAGCAGCACGACAGGGGAATCATCTTTCCGGAAGCCTGAAATGTGTGACCCTGCACATACGAGTCCTAGTTCAATACCAGCTTGCTGTACTGTAAAGCATGCAGTTGCTTGTGAAAGGAGTGCAGGCCAGCATGTATGAGGGCATCCATGGCAGCGTTCCGGGGTGTCTGGGATGCGTATTCCAATGAGGATAACACCTACGCAGGCCAATGTGGGCTGCGGTGGGGTCTACTGGCAGAATCACGGCTGCGACTGCTCTCACGAGACGTGTGTGCAGTTTGGCAGACCACCCAAACCCAAAAATTGTGACAGAAATCATCGCCATTCCAATGGTCGTGGCCTGAGGGAGCAGGGCAGGCCTGTGGGAGCGGCGTTCTACGGCAGACGGGCAAATGGGAAAGGCTGGCCTGCAGGCACGATGGTACGGATGGCTCCATGGGTTCAGTGCCCAGGCACTGCCAGACACTGCGGCGCCCTGGCTCCAAACCCCACACACTGTGGCCCCCTCTATGCGTCCAATGCCACAGCAACAGCGTAGCAGAGCACCCTCTACTTGCTTGGTTTCAGAGCATCTCAAGCACCCATTCACGGCGCTCACGCATCCATCCAGAAGTCCAAGCTCTCCGCCGCGTTCCGGCGTTCGGCAGACCTGTGAGGCCGGCGTGATGCAACGGCCTCGGCGGTGCAGCCGGGCTGCGCGACCGAGAGTATCAGCAGACGAGGGCAGCAGCAGACGAGGGCAGCAGTAGGCTCGTGCGTGGGCTGTTCTGGGAAGGATCGATGGTGTGCGGCACTGCGACTGGGCTGGGCCACCCACTGGTGCTTGCAGAGGTACAACGCTTTTGCGGGGGGGGGGGCGCCACAGGCGGCCTTGCCCCTTGCTGGGACACATGCCTGCCTGCTTGCACTCAGTTGCGGGCGGGCGCGGCATGACTGGGACACACGCTCACATGGCTGAATGCACTTAACACACGGAGGACCAAAGCTTGCACGCGGACACTGCAGTTTGCAGGCTCGGGCGCACGCAGCCAGTCTGGGCTCAGCGACAGGGCCTCATCAACCGTGGCAGAGTGGACACTTGCATATACAAATTATCACTGCAGGGATGCCATAAACCGCATGCATGCAGTGAGCATGCAGGCGTGTGGCATGCAGGCAGCCCAGGGAGGCGTATGCGCACTGCTGACAAAGATGCTGCCCCGCTGCTCGACATGCACGGCCCGTGCCATGCCTCCGTTGCCGGTGAGGGTCATGTCCGTCATGTACAAGTCTAGGCCGCGGGCGGTGATCAGCGCTGACGGCTTCCGGGGCTGGCTGCGGAAGGAGACGTAGAGGTTGGACAGCCACACCCGCGACTCCGCAAGAGCGAGGTCGAGGAAGTCGTCATTGACGGTGATGACACACTGGCTCGGCAGTGGTGCAGGATCCAGGTGCACCCCATTGATCGGCTCTTCTGCGGGCTGTGTACAGTGTCCCTACAGCTGGCACTGACAGTTTTGCCACAGAGGAAGCATAACTTGATGGTGTCACTGACAAGAAACAAACATGACAAGCGGGCATCGGCTAGAAGGTGGCGGGTGTCAGCGAAATGGTCAGTGACAAGAATGGCCACTGTGTGGTCATGCCCAGAGGTGCCACATCAAGTAACGGCCCAGTGTGTACGCGTACTCAGGCAGTTGTGTAATCAGAGGAGGTTCAAGTTGCCTGTCTGCATTGCACATTGCCTCTCTGCGTACGGGCGGCGATTGTGGTGACCGTCGGTTCAGTTCTCAATGCATTTGTGGATCCTACTGCATCTGATGCACTGCACAGTTGGTAGTGTTGTACATGTGTACCTGGTGTCAAGAGTGTGCTGACCTGTGTTCCTGCGCTAGACAGAGAGACATTGAATCGACAGGAGCATGTAACCGCTGTGCAGGTCTACGTTTTTATGCTCATGCCAATCAGCAACCGGCTAGTGCTCAATCAATCTTCATCGAAAGGGCGATGTCGCATACCGTGCACTGGTTTGCAGAGAAGCTGTATTGCATGTTTGGCATGTCTCGTCTGATGAAGTCGAACAAGGCTGTTGGTGAGCTGCTGTCACATCACAATACAAACACGAACACCGAAATCTACAATCCCACAGAATCTGGTGCATGTGACATTTCCAGTGCCGAAACGACAGGCAGTGTGCTTGGTGCGCATGTGACGTGTCCAGTTCGCGTACCCGGATGCTGGTCGTGTACTGCCCATCGCTGGTTTGATGCAAGGCCATCACCCCCGAATCGTCATCCTTAGAGATCGACGTAGCCATATCGATGTGATCTCTGACAACGACATGATGGACTCCCGCCCGAACGGCGTTGCGGAGTTGGCTTGCCGTCGTCACCGAAACAACATCTATCAAAGCAGGCGATGATGCGACGCCCCCTTGTAACGCCACTACACCAGCGACAAGATAAACACATGCAAGGCATGAAGTCGACTTCTTCATTTGCAACATCTGATACCTGCTAGTTCCTGTGCACCTGCTCAGATATCAATGTCAACCGCCCGAGGGCTTGCGACTCCGGATCTGTGATCCCGTTGCGACGCCGTTGTCGATGGTTTTGGCGACGAAATAGGCGACTTTTGTGTTAACTGAGTTAACGATGCATGTTTCAGGAACATAAAAGCGCCAGTCGCAGTTGGTCCGCTTGCCATGGCCTAGCCATGTGCAACCGCTGCGTACGCTTTCCACGACTAGCCCTGCTTCACTGGGTTTACATCTGATACGTGCCATTCCTGTCTGCAGCGGGAAGCTGATGGAGCAGACACGATAGCGCACGACGTGCGCGAAGAAGTATGCACCTTCCCAACAGGTTGCTTGTTGCGGCGGTAAGAACGTCCGACGCAGCTCCGCGCAGGTGTAATGCACCAGAAAGGCAAGACAGACGTACTTCGAGTACCAGTGGTGGCAGAGGCATGACTGCATCCATGTATAGCAACGTCGAGGGCGCATGCATGGCGGAACTGCGTCCACCGTCAATGTGAATCGCCGGGGAGAAGGGCTTACGCTGGGATCGGGAGGTACCTGCAGCTGCCGAAGCATGGGCTTGATTCTTCGTGAGGTGTGTCACTGTGAATCTGTGATGGTCTGCTACCGTTTTCGAAGTCTGAGGCCTCCTGTGTGAGCAACGCCAGTTTAGTACAAGCAATTTCGTCGGAGATAGAAATCGTCAGAGTAGAGTCAGAGGTACACCTTCTTGCACTCGTGCTGCGGCTACTCGGCTACCGCAGCTCTGGCATAGTGTTAAACGGAGATCAACACAAAATCCCGGCAGCGCCAAGGGGTAAATCACAAGCCAACCCAAGCACACGACAAAACAACCAACCCAGCAGATCAACCACACACTCGACATAACCACCCACTGACCCAGATGTCCTACGTAAACACCCAGACACACGTAAATTAACTCATCAAACAACGCACAATGCCCCGAACGCGGCACCTGCAAACCACAGACGCCCTTACACAAAGGCCCTGGAATCCAGCTCACCTCACAGCCATGCATGCACCCCCCCCCCACCGTTGTTAGACAAGCGCGTCATGGGCCACCAACGCATGACGGCAAAGGCCAGCCCGCGGCCCCCCCTTCCCCCGGGGGGCCCGCGAACCGAATTTACCGGGGCAAGTTTGACAGGGGGTCAACCGCCAGTGCGGGTGGGGGCGGGCAGGTCAGAATCCGGGATCGTGCAGATTGGGAAAGGGGAGGGAGGGGGAAGATGGAGGTAGGGGGATTGGCGAATAGAGCCAGGAGAGGGGCTGAGGAGGTAGAGCTGTTCAGCACGGAGGGGGCGAGGGAACAGCCTGGCACGGAGGTGGCGGTTGTGGAGGCCAGTTCTTGCATAGCTCTGCGGAAGAAAGAGCCCCTGGCATAGTGTACGCCGTCGGGTGCTCTGTTCATTCGCTCTCGCCGGCGCTGCTGACACAGCAGAACATCAAGCCTGGCCGTGTGACGTATCCTAGGTCTCGATCAAGTTTTCATGGTAACCGAGACAAGGGTTTCTTTTTTCCTGTACACCCAGCTCTCGGCCTTGACTGGTTTCTGGAGTGCGCCAGATCTACAGGCGCATCGGCTTGCTTGAGTTATGGTGGAACAGGTGCAACCGCGCGACCCGCCGTTACAGCCAGTTGCGCTGCAAGTTCAACAACAGGCGTCTGTGTTCATGACGACACTTTCCGTCGACCAGGGCCGAGGAGTTGGCCCCCGAAGTGTTGCACAGGCCCCTGACTGAGCCCTGACAATGCTGCATGCCACACACGCCATTCCTATTCCCTCTACGTCTTGTTTCCGCCTCTTGTCTTCCAGGCATCACGATACTACTTCGCACATACAATGCTTTGTTACTTACACTGCTTTGTTCTACCAGCTTTGGGTACCGCTGACCTGGGCGCCATATCCCGGTATTCCAGCCTCGTGTGCATTGCCATTAAATGTTGTGGGATGGACTAATACCTCTCCTCCTGAAGACGAATACACTACAGCTGCAATGCCAAAGGCAATTTCAGTACAGCTGTATGCCATACAGCCCACAGATGTGAGGCAAACCAATGCCGCCGCCCAGTGGAACGTAATGCTGACCACTTAAAGAAGAACTAGCAGGGCATGGGATTGGCAGCGTCTGCGCACTTGCCACATGGGACAAATGTGTGGCCTTTGGCTGCACTCACATGCCCAATAAAAATCATAGATCTGCATCAGCATATTTTACATCATGCATCGCCCACACTCTGTTGCTGAAGAGAGGCTACGTGGGAAGGGTAAAACTCAACACAGTTTGGACCATCACTAGCTTGTTTTGACTTAGTTACAACTCTGAATAAGTCGAGTTGTGACCATCTTGATCAGTTTGGACCATCTTGTCCATCACCACAAGCCCTTGCAGAGACATCGCGTCTTGTCCATCACCTGCCCGGGTTTTTTTCCTAGAGCACAAAACCAGGCACACCAGGGCTACCAAATCGTCTGTACGTACTGGGTACGACCTCTTGCTGCATAATTCCTGTGACCACCATACACACCAGGCCTGAGCTTGATGAATGCCGCGAGTTCATGTTTACTGCAATCCTTCACGAAGAAAAGTGCACAGGCCCCTAGTATGTGCAGGGCATTTGTGATTTCGCGCATCACCTGTAAGAAAACCACACGCATCGGATTCTAATTGGCATGTTGTTCTGCCCGGATGCCGCGTGGCTGTAGTGGTCAACGTATGAAATCTGGCGGGTAACACCACCTCTGAACGCACAAGTCCATTGTGCAGCACACAGTGGTGGACCATGTGTTCTCTGTGAAACATGCTGACGATGCCAAATGAACAACGCAACGTTGAATCGAAATCGTCAGAAACTGCTGAGGAAAGCACTCGGGCACAAAACAGCCATACAACGATGCTAATACTCTCTGGGGCAGGCGGTAAGGGCCTATGCCTACACTTGGATTTCGGCTGATGCACATTACATGTGCTCACCCACCCGCCGACTCTCGGGGCATGTGCATCTCCCATCGCGACTCAGCACCGCATGAATCGGACACAGACGACCTGCGCAGCATCCTAATCTGCCTCACCCTTTTGGTACGAGCCGTGGCGCCTCAACGTGCGCTCCGCTGCAATGATCTGCACAAGTGCGCGCCTCTGTCTCGAGAAACTTTGGAAGTGGCCGCCGCCCGAGTGCGGCGCGAGCACGCATCCGGCGAGGCGCCTTTGTACATCCGGTTGGTCTCGCAACGTATCCAGCCGCATGACTCAAGAGCTGCAACACATCATCCGGGAAAGGCGTCGGCCTCTCACGCTTCGCCGCCCGCGCACGCACCCCCTTGTGCACGGTACCTGTTGCAGACGCAAATGCATGCTCAACTGAGTTTCGTAGGTTTCGACCAGACTGTGTTGTAGGTGCTTGGGTGCCAGTGATGGCGAGATTGCGCCTTGCGGCGGAGCATGCGGCGATTGAAAATGCTGCAGCGGCGTGCCTAGCAGCTCCGCGGGTCATCATGGTGCGCTCCCGCATGGCAGGCTGATGATAAGCATGCCCATCCATGCACAGGTGGGCGGTGTGGTGGGAGGCGGCTCCTTTCATTCGCCGAGGCCACTGCCACACGGGGTGCACTAGGTTGGCGTCGTTGACGACTGGACCGATTGCTGCAGCAACACGACAAGCCAGATTAGTAGGTTGAATTTCCCGGGGGCAGCGGCGCCCGAGTTCAGACGCACGACACATGCAGTGCAAGGAGTCAGTGGTCACCTGTGACGTCAATCTTGGCCGCCCCATATTAAAACCACAACACGACAAATCCCGCCGGGCATTAGCCACTGCACCCCTACTTGCAGGGGAGGCAGGAACAGGACAGGGGCAGAAGGAGGCACCACCAGTGGGGCGCCATGACGGAGGGGCTCCGTGCAGCGGTGGCAGCGCTTGAGAGCAGACCAGATGAGCAGACGCAGCCCACGTAGTGGAGAGGAGTGTCTTGCATGGTCAATACCCGGCAGCCCCTGTCTGCCATGTGCATAGCTGCAGTCTGCTTGTGAGGGATCTCTTGTGTGGTATTGTACAATCTTGTGTACAATACCACATAAGAAATCCTCACAAGAATTATGCAACTAGACACAACAACTGGTATTTCACATGGCCAGTGGGGGTACAAGACAGGCCGACGCAATATAGAGTGCGGGATTGCATGCATGGGTTGATTACTATTGCGACTGGAGCGGCGATGTGAGCCCAAGAAACAGCGGGACGAACCAAGTGCCTGAAAAATGACAAACGTGGTTTATTGTACTGCCTATGCAGGGGAAAGTAGCACAAGCGACTGGATTGCATGCATGCAATGGTTCAGTCCGCACCGCAGATGTATCGCCATGAATGCTCGTGCGACGTGCTATGAGCGTCTCTGAGGCTCAAAGTCTAAGCCGGCGTGCTAGTATGGACCCTTGATCAGAAAATGCAATACCGGCCACTTTGAAGGGCGCCTTGCAGCACTGCTGCTGTCTCCGCAGTAATCTGTGTTTGGCTTGTACTGGGTGGACCCAGTGCATGGCACAAAGAATGGCATTGCGGAGGAGGCTATCAGGTGCATGGCGATCAGAACAAGCACCACAGGGACACTACTTTCGTTGCTGACCTGGAGAGGTGATGTCAGCCCAAGACACGGTGGAACACACGAAGTGACTTGAAATTACAATTATGGTTCACTGCACTGCCTGATGCAGGACACAGTAACACAAGCGACTCGATAGCATGCTTGCAGTGCCTCAGTTCCCACAGCAGATGTGTCGCCATGAATGCTCGTACGACGTTCTCTGAGCGCCTCTGAGGCTCAAAGTTTTAGCCGGCGTGCTAGTATGGACCCTTGATCAGAAAACAGAACGAGCACCACAGGTGCAGTACTTCGTTGAGCAGTAGGCCAGTCATGTTTCTAGGCCGATGCAGCATTTATACAGAACTGCACATGGTACACATTCAGGGCGTACTGGGCACTGGTATGGGCTTTCGGCAAATGTTGTCGACATCGCAGTCAGGAAAGTCTCCAAAGTCCGTCATCACAGCTTGCTCCAGGTCAGGAGATGGAACCTTCTCCGACTGCAGATCCTGACGTTCAATCGTCAAGCCCTGGGCTGGCGATGGTAGGTGGGCGAGCAGATCTGCGGCATGTGGAACGGGCGGCGGGGTACGCTGGCGGCAGTCCTGATGCAGAGGAGTGGGCCGCAGCGGTATCGCTGAGGTGACCTCTGCTGCAACAGAAGCTGCCACTGCTGTGCCTGGACAAATGCGTTGTGAGGGTGGCGCTGCAGCCGCGCCCCACTGCACCACGATCGGGGGTGCCGGCTCAGGTCTCTCTGTTGGAGCGGCAGCCGTCGAGGGTGAATGCGCTGCAGAAGGAGTGGATCTAGAACAAGCGAATCGTGTATCCTGCGGAGTGACCTCTACCGTGTGGCCACCAGTGACTACCTCCGGATGTGGTTGCACTGTTGGAATTCCACAGCAATTCTCATGGACTGAAGCTGCACGGCACCATGTGGCAGTTAGACATGGCCGTGTAACCTTCAGGTGGTGCACTACGGCCAGGTTTTACTATGGACGATGGTGCACGGCTGCATTCAGAGTGTGAAGTGTCTCATGCGAGACACTGTGGGTGGGTTGATCCTGTCGCTGTGCACCAAGATCGTGTCGCGTGCATGTGGCCAGGCCAAGCACAGGGATAGAGGCAAACCCGAAATGTAGGTTTGACTTGGCAGGCACGCAGGAATGCAGCATCAAGGCACACCAGGAAACGCTAATTTTGGGCTGGAAGCCACTCCAGGTGTTAAACTGTACATGTGCAACCGTGGCTTGCCGCCGGGATGCTTCGGACCAGCCCAGAGTAGCAGAGACGGAGTTCCATACGGCACAGCTGCGTGGTGGAACACGTGTCGGGATACAACCCCATGCCCGCACATCAGCTTCGAGGAGTCCCAGTCGTGAAGAAACTCTAGAAGTGGCTCCAACTGGGCATGGGTGGAACAGCGATGGCGGTGCTCCCAGCGGACGATGACAGGATGTCCCCACGGAATCGAAATTTTGCATGGAAAAGGGTGCTTGTTAGGCAGCCATTCCTGTGTTCGACAGCTAAGTCTGGCAGGAGTGTGCTCGTGATGTGTAGTGCAGCCAGGTGGGCTGGTGTCTGGAGTTGTGCAACATGTTTGAGCGGATGGGTGGGACAGCACGAAGTCACAGATGGTGTCTTCAGTGGTGTCCAAGGCGTTACGGTCAAGCACAGGACTCTGCACACATCACTCCATGTGATGCCAGATCGAGGGGGATGGCTGGCACCATGCGCAGGTTTCCTGGGGTACGCAGGCAAACACAAGGAGAGTGGCTGGGATGCTGACGTCATAGAGCTTCAGGCGCGACTACGCTTGGTCCACATAGAGATGATGGGGTGGTTCTCAAGAGCGGTGGGTGAGAGGCGTACTGTGTTCTGTGATTTGCCGGAAATTTTTGAGGGAACAATGAGTTGGATCAAGGACGCCATGAGTTCAGATAGTCAATCGCTGGCAGATGTACAGCACCTGAACATGGCGTGCTTGCACGTTGTCGGGTATGGCATGGATTAGGCACAGGCATCAGACCATATGGTCTGGAGACATCAACCTCGTCGTAATATGGCAGCCTGCATTAAAAATTGACATGTTGTACTGACACATATTTGACATGGGCATAGGGGCGATGATGTCAGGAGTCCACGGCCCTGTTTGCATCAGGCAGTGTTCAATCTGAAGGATGCCAGGATATTGCAGCATGTCAACAATGGTGTTGACCACGCTTGGTCAACACGAGCGTTGACATGCCACAATACCGATTGTGTTAATTTTGTTTCCCACATGCCCGACAATTTTTTTTACAAGCAGCCGTTAGTCGATCAAATCACACCTTGGTCTGTGTCATGACATGCCAGTATCCGGTGTGCTTGTGATCTTGACGAAGAACGGTCGTCATTTCAACAACGCCGACCTGCCAATGAATTAAACTTACCTCACACATTATCAACGCATGTAACGCGACAAGTCGCCCAATCCGGTGTAAAAGCTCTTAAATGTGGGCAATGCCATGTGTGCCAACACCTCTACAAGTCTGAACGAAGATCTAACCATCTAGGTTAAGCATGCCAGTGTCAGATGACGAATTAGTACCTTCTCACTCTATTCGCCGAGTGTTGTATGCTTGCATTTCCAAGACCGCCACAGCTGGCCCGAAGCGAAAGTGGCGACAGTGCATTCGCCAACGAGTGGGGACGCAAACATGCAAGCGGCATCAATCGCGAGCATTGTGCTGAAATTCCCTTTACGAAATTGTTTGTTGTTGCCTTATCACAGGTGACTGGTCACTCCACCAACCCTTGTGCAGTGTTTCATTTGAAGCCAATGACTGACGCTGAACGACCTGAAAACTGCTGTATTTAGTCGCAACCGTGCTTCAACAGAGTAGAGTGTTGGAGCAAAGTCCCCAGACGTCGCCTGAGGGTGCTCTCAATCTAGTATGGCTTGCTCGATATTCTGGGTACTATGGTAGTGGACTGCAAGGATGCCGCGACAGTGCCGCGACAGTGCCGCGAAGACCTGCCCAGCACTGGCTCCTTGCAGGGGCATATAACGGGAGGAAATCAGTAGGAAGGTAGACATCGTAATAACTGTCATCTCGACAATGAACACCGTCGTTTATGTTGCCCAGACAGCTCGTGCATGGTTTGCCAGTCCGGTCGAAATGCAGCAATCGCGCAATTGATCATGGCCTTGTCAGAACATTCGTCTCTGTAGGGCTGGAAGAGGAACACTTTGTAGCAACGTGGGTAGCGGCTGTGCGGCAGTGAAGACAGCATGCTCACCACCTCCCCGCCCGGAAATCACAAGTCGGCGCAAAGCACTGTCCAAACAGCTGAGCTTCAGATATCATCGCAGCTAATGAAGGCTCGCTCGCTTGTACAGGACTTGGTGCGAACCATGCAAGAAGTATCAGGTCAGAAGTAGCAGGCCTTTCTGATCACCAGCTTTGAGGGCGTACCATCCACGTAGACTAGACACCTGCTGTTTAAAACACTGCTTGAACTGGGCCCAGGTGATATCTTCATCCATGCCCGTTGGTGCTTCAAGACGCGAGCGAGGTCGCTATGCAGGCAACAACCAGGCAAGCCAGCACAGCCGCTGTCAATGCTGTCCGCCTTGCAGCACAGCAGCGCTTGGAGGCTGTTGCAGTTCTGCTATCACGCCTACCTATGCCCTTAGATGCAACAGGGAGTAATTCCATTGCTCTGCTCCGTCACAACTCAGAAGCTGAGGCACAGAGAATCCAGAATGCCCTGCATGCTGAAGACCTTCGCTTGAGATCCCTGCTACAGCGTACGGTTTCGAGCACTGCAATATCTTCTCATCTGTGCAACGTTGGTGGCAGCATTGGTGACAGCACTGCTTGCACCAGTTGTTGGCACACATTGACTCCAGTTGACCTTTGCAGAAGACCTGCAACTGTGACATGTGAGTCGTGAATCCGATCTCAAGAGAGTGAGAGTCTAGCATGAATAACTAACGTCCGTGTACAAACGAGCCTGTGCCGGCCTGCCTGGATAATACATCCGTTCAGAAGCGTGTCACTTCTACAGGACATGCACATGTCCAAGCCACTGGGTTGTGCCCAAGGGCAACGCTGACACAGAGGCATAGACACTCGTCTGTTTCATGCAGAGGCAGTGCAATCCTCTCCCCTACACCAGAGCCCCCCACACAGAGGCCCCGCACATGCCTCTCCTACGCCATCGCCACAATCGCACGAGCCTGGCGCACTCGCATCGCAGGTGCAGCAGTGCAGGTCACCCAGTGTGGAGCAGGTGATGGAAGCAGCGAGTGCAGAGCAGCAGCGAACGCAGGCCCGCATACAGCAGGACCCATACCTACGCTTCATGGAGGGGTACACATCACACCTCGTCCCAGATCGAATGCAGGAGATCCTGGTGTGCATCTCATTCCTTTGATGTTCGCCACAGCCCCAGAGATGGACAACCCTTGAATGCACACGTTCGCGAAGATCCCGCCATGTTGCTGTTTGACTACAGGGCTCTCACATCATCGGCACGCGAGGGGATCCTGTCAGTGTCGAAACTGTCGCGACATTGCATTCACAACTGATGTGACCGCAGTCTTGTGGCCTGTGGCATTCAGAACAACATAGACCATGTCTCAGTGGTGTGACGTGGCTGGTCGCATTGTGCAACCGCGTCCCTCTTCCATGCCAACTTCGTGGAAAGGTACAGTGCGCAGTCACTGTGGCCTGCAGACGTCATGCTCGAGTCCTTATTGAGCTCGGCTGTCTGTTCTCGATCCCTGATTTGTTCACTGCCTATCCACCGACGTGACTTGGAATAATGCGATGGTTCCCACATGTTGTAAACCATGCCACGGCGCAAGAGACAATTCAGCCGTCAGGGTGGTGTTTGTGTGGTGACGGTGCTTTTTTGTGCCAACAGTGGAACCAGCTGTGTGAGCTGGAACAGATGCGATGTTCACTGAAAGCGTGGCCTGCAGCATCCTGAGGTTGCATACAAGGGTGGGGACGAGCAAGTGGAGGGCCTCGACGACGAGACCGCATGGCGCCGGCGACGTCGGCAGATGAAGGAAAAGTGGCAGACGCAAGAGAACAGAGAATATGCAGACCTGCAAGCCGCTGTGTATGCCTCCATCCGACCGTGCCGTGTACCTATGGTCTCAGCAGCAATCCTCTCGCAGTCGGGGTACTTCACGGCACTGGCACGTCTCTGTCATGTTGCATGTGCGCATCACAGCGTGCTCTTGTTCTCAGTTTCCCTTGATCGCCCTGTGTGAGGTGTTACCCAATCTCATCCTTACCTTGTATTCTGTGTGCCAAGCTAGCGTTTGAGATCCTCGTTTTGATGTCAGTGCTGTTGGTCGGTAAGACAGCAAGAAGTGGCACAGGGGCGAAGAGGTGTAGTAGACCATGCTGGTCAATCTCAATGTCCCTCCACTATGCGCTCCAAGTAGTGGTGTCCTTGGCACTCTGACTCTGGTAGCAAGCAGGTCTGGACAGACTGCCAATAGTTTCAGCAGCCGTGTTTGCCGAGACTGAAAGTGCAGCTGCAGAAAGGAGGTGCCACAATTGTTGTGCTTTGTTGGTACGTCCAACGGGGACTTGAGGGACTCGTAGCTGATCAGGAGTCAGGGTGCAGGCGCAGGTGCCAGGCGCGCATCGACGCGAAGGTCGCCGCCATCGAGGAGGCCGCCGCGGCGGGGCAGGGCGAGCAGCAGCGCCACGAGGCCGAGGTGCGGCAGAGGCAGGAGCAGCAGGCCGCGGAGGCGCGGCGCCACCGCGAGGCCGCCGCAGCGGAGGCTGCGGCAGAGCAGGCCAAGGCCGCCACAGCCGCCAAGGCGCAGGAAGAGGCCGCTGCGGCGGCAGCATCCGCCGTGGCCGATGCTGTAGCACGCGCTGCCGCCGCTACGCCCCAGGATGATTTGCAACCGGACTCCGGTGCTGCTGGAGGTGCAGGGGGGGCCTCTCTTACACAGGTACGAGGTTGTCTGAGCAGTGGCCACGGTGAGGTGAGCGTGTGGCAGATAGCTGTGCGGTCGGCTGGGTCCCGGTTTGTGCGTTCAGGCGTTGTGCCTGCCAAGGTGCCTTCATTTGAATGGTGGGTAGCCCCCACCGGCACCACATCAGCGAGTACTGCGGGGGTGGCACTAGCCCACGTCGCATCCAACGGGCATCGGTAATCCATCCACGCGCCAGGCCCCCAGTGGCCGGATTACCAGCGGGGTGCAGCGGAGGCATCGTGGCAGCAGCAGGAGAGAGTTCTGCAGAGGGTGGTGGCCACTCGTCTCGCCGCGCTGCGCCCCTCAGTACCGAGACAGCATGTCTCACTTTCATGTTGTTACACCCTCGGTTTTCACGAGCCAGCTCGTCTCACCGCGGCAGGCCGCCAAGAAACGCTCGCAGCTGTTCCGGTCGGATCCCACCCAACGCTTGAATCCGCAGGCAGCGCCATCCGCACACGCACCAAGTGAGGCTGGAGCATGCATGTGTGATCAGATACCTCCATGCGTGCAGGACGCGCCAGCAGCGGCTGTGGATGCGTCATCCTCTGGTGCTGCGCCGGCGCCCGCTGAACCGGCACCAGCCGCGGCGGGTGGCTCCCAGCTGCCGGAGGGACTCCCTGCGCCAACAGCTCACACCAATGTCAGCTCGGCGGCATGGCAACGCTACCTCGCCAACCAGAACGGTACCGTCGCCCCTGCCTCTCCCTCCAGCCACTGTGCAGCAGCAGCATCGGATGCCAGCTGCCCGTCGAACTGCACCGCTCTTGCTGTGCAAGGAACCATGCCGTGTGTGAAACCTGCCTTTCGCTGACCAAACCACCGTACCTGTCACCCAACTCAGATTGGGACTCATGACCCGCTCCTGCGTTCGACCCCGGCAGAACCAGGTGCTCGCAAATGCATGCATGCGACACTGCAGCATCGCCCCCAGTCCCTTGCATACAAGGGCACCTCACCCTTCGGCGCACCACTGCGTCCCACACCACCATGCAGCAGGAGGTGCCTGCAGCATGGATGTATGCGCGCCCCAAGACCATTCGGGAGCCAGCAGCTGCGAAGCAGAGTCTGCACCTGTTTGCAGTGCAGCTTGGTTCATGACCGTGGCATGCAGGGATCCATCCGCCACCCGGGCTTGTTTGCCTTGCGTGAGAAAATAGGTTCGGCTGTGGGCCATGCTTGCCACCGGCGTTGGACGGTCGAGTTGAATCACCGGGGACAATCCCCCTCGACATCAACCCCAAAAAGTATGGTTGTCTCTGTCAGGGTAACTCGAGCACCCGACCCAGCTTGCCACCACATGTGTGACTGAGCATCATCATGAACCACGTGAGACTGGCCTGGCTGTGATGCAGTGGCTGGCAAGCGGCATGACGTGTCAGAACCGCCCGGGTATCTTCACGGGTCTCCCCCCCACGGCAAGTCCAACACTGCATCCCTGCATGGCCATGCTTCTCAGGCATGCATGCGTTTGTCCACAACCTGCGCGGACCGACCTCGCCTCGTTCGTGCAGGCCTCAAAGCGCTCGTGGAGGACCCAGAGTATATGGCATGGCTGGAGGCGCAGCGGGGGCAGCCGCCGCGGAAGCGCGAGACGCGGGAGATCTCGCGCGCGATGAACGCTGTCATCAACGGCCTTAGCAGCACCCTCGACGACATTGCCGACAAGTCGCGGAGGGTGCTCTCGGAGCATGCAGCGCGCAGCGGACCGGCCCGCACGGAGGTCCTCACCAAGTTTGCCGTGAAGGCCATCTACCAGAGCAGTGAAATGGTGTCAAAGTCGCCGCAGTACGCATGGCCGTTGGCAGCGACCATCTGCGAGGTGGCCAAGGGGGCGCCAGAGATGCACACTGTGATGATGGGGCTCATGCAGAGCGCTGATGAGGGCTGCCCCCTGAGCGTGCCGCTGTACGTGTCGTACAAGGTCCATGGCACGGCCCTGGACAAGGACGAATGGTGCAAGCTAAATGGCTACAGGTGCGTAGTTGTGGCTGCTCGTGCGGCGCCCCCGCCTGTTTTACCGGAGCACTGCTTTTCTTGAGGCATCATCGTGGCGAATGTGCGAGACGTGTCACGTCGGAGGCATGTTTGCAAGTTTTAAATCCAGGAAAACGGCAGCAACCCCTGAGTGTGCAACACGTGAGGGGAATGTTCCGCAACAGCTTGGCACGCAGAGAGGTCACACGCATCCGCCACAGACGATGAGTCACGGCCTCATCACCTACACCATTGGCAATCTCCACCTTTCAAGCATCGTGCCCGCTGTGTCCCCCCACAGTATGGACACTTGCGTGTGGCCAGGCACCATGGTGTGTGCGCCATGCATAGCGTGATCCATGCATGCGGTTCCCCTGAAATTTGAGGCAGGACTGGCCGGGGCCAAGCTTGGGCAAGCAGGCTCATCCCGTGGAAATGGTCGCGCATGCACCCACTGCATACACCACATGCATGCATGCACAGGTCTACAGAGGCGTGGCATCACGCGGGTGTGAGACACGCCTCACCGGCCTCTCCTGTGCCGTCCGCCGTCCGCAACTGGGCCTCTGCAGCCATGTAGGTAGATGTCCGAGAAACATGCGCCACACGTGCAGTCCTACATCCGTTGGCGCCCTGCCTCCCACAGCAACATGCCTGTGATAGCAGTCCCTGCAGTCAATGGCCGAGGCCCGTGACTGCAACGCTTTGATACGTTGGGGGATGTTGCTGTGCGGTAACAGCCAGAACAGCAGCCGCCTGGGCATGGCCCGCTGCGCCACACCAGTCCGTGACGCGTGGTGTTCAGTTGTAGTTGCTGCAGGAGGGATGAAAACGATGAGACGAAGTGGGAGTCGTCTGCAGACTACTTGACGCGCGTGTCCGGCGCGATGCGGCTGTACAGCGCTTACCTCGTGTACACCGACCCAGGTGCCCTGTGGAGCTATGTCGCCGCGATGCTCAACTCGGTGCCGCCGAACCGCACGACGGCCACGGCGATGCTAGGGTTTCTGCAGACGGGCGGGCACCGGCTGTGGCGGCAGTTCGGTCGGCAGGCAGGCAAGCTGTTTGCCGTGATTCAGGGGGAGTGGGTGCCGGCGCTCGCGACGCAGGGCGCGGCCGCCGCGGCCGAGATGACGCAGCTGCGGTTATTCTGCGAGAGCGGCTACAGGGACGAGCCAGAGGGCTCTCACATCGTACAGTCCGTGCAGGACAGCGAGGCAGCGGACGCGCAGGAGCGCAACACGGGGGGCGGCAGGGGGGGCGGCAGGGGGGGTTACGGGGGTCGTGGCTCGGGACGGCGTAGGTAACAGACCGTTGAGGGTGAATTCCAGCAGAAGTTGCCACCCGTGACACAGGTGTGGCTGTAGCGCACCGGTGGCATGCGGAGCGCCCTGCCGCGGGTGGCCCGCTACGGCCCAGGCAAAGCCTCTGCTGTTACCCTGAAAGTGTTGGTAGCTGCGCTGTGGGAGTGTCGATACCTGCGCTGCATCACACTGTCGGCAATGCTCGGACACCGGGCGGCACCGGGTGGCGCAGGTGCTGCTGTTGTGCGTGGAGCGGGTCAGGTGCTGCGTGCGGCAAGGCACTACAAGTTGATTTGAGTGTGATGTGGCCTGGCCGTGCGGTGCGTGCGTGCCACGTTCTCGGGTGCATCGCCCAGAACGAGAGCATCAGGCTAGGTCCTGCTTCTGACAGCATGTCTACCGTTGCTGTGCCGGACAGTGATGTCACCAACCACATTCCACGTGATCGGCGTATTGGCTCTGGTGAAGCACGTGTAGCGTTGTATGGGTTGTTCGTGGAGCTGTGCCCCCTGGCAAGGCCTGGTGCCTCTGACACTGTGCAAGTGACGTGACTTGCGGGGTGCAACCTGTTGCCGCATCCACTCGCCGGCATGCAAGCAGCGGGAACCATACATGTGCTGCGTATCTACTGTTGCAGTTTGCCACGCACATGGACAGGTCTCCGGTTTGCCAATGAAACACTGTCCGTGATGGCCGGATGGTGCAGGCCAAACACTGTGTTAAGGCCATGTCCTAGGAAGCTTTAAGACGGGCGCTTGCGACTGCTGCAAGTCTGGTATGTGCATGCTTAGCGCCACTCAGTCCCATCACATGCAAGTCCTGTCTCTTCGTACCTGGCAGCGACACACCAGTGTGTTGACAGTCAACCAACAACCAGCGGTACTTGTCAGTACAGGAATTATCTTTACAGGCAGCGAAATCGGGTCTGACGACGGGTGAGAGATAAGGCTGTTGGAGCACCGTTAGTGTCTGCTGGAGCAAGTGTGAGCTATGTCGGCATGATAGGGTGCAATGAACACCCTCGGAACTCCGAAGGCACAGTTTGCTACAGCCAGACACCAGTCCGGAGCTGCGCCGGTACTTCCAGCTAGTGTGGCGACATTGCACAAGGCCGTACGTGGGACAACTTGTTCATCTATTTTCGCTGCCAAAAAAAACCCCATGCTTAGATTTCTTTGTACTCCTGCGTTTGGCATACGGTGGCGCAAGGCTTGCCGCAGAAAGGTGCCATGTGAAGGAGGTCCCACTATAAAAAATTTACAAGCCAACAGTGCTATAGCGGGCTGGGCATGCGGGTCCAGTCAGACGAAGTCTCAGACGCTGCGTTTGTGGCTGGCGTAGGGCTGGCCGAGCTCAACCTCGAAGGGGCGGCCAGCCGCACTGTGCCCCTTGCAGGGCGTCAGCGGTGCTGCATTGCGGGACCGGTGGGCTGGCGTCCACGAGCGCTGCGCGGACAGATGTGCATGGGACGCCGATGCCAAGGTCCTCCCGAAGGAGTTCGTGAAGAGCAGCAAGGGGCTGCCCGGGGCGCAGCAGCTCGTGATGAGGACGGGGGGGACGACTCAGGCTTTGCAGACGCGTTGTCGGACTTCGACCTCAGCACGCTCCAGGGGCAGCGCGACGCTGCCCGCCTCCGGAGCTCATCGGGGGGGCCTGCGGGGGCCTTCCTGACCGCCA
>JAUMHO010060448.1:0-27776 GCA_032360965.1 Ulva armoricana
GGCATGCACTAGGCGTGACTCTCGTGAAACCGAACCAAGACGGCTCCGCCAAGGGCCTGCCAGTATCCTTGTAGTGGAGAGGGGCTGGGGAGGGTATCATGGAGTGCTTCAGAATGGCCTTTCCTGTCCCCATGAGATTCAAGAATGGGGATTACTGAAAACAGGAACTCAAAGTGCAAGGGCAGAGTGATCATCTTCCATCACAAACATCTTCCTGCACTGTAAAGACAACATCCTAGAGTGATGGCTGCCCGGCGGGCCCATCCTTTGCTCAAATAAATCAAAATTTGCTTCCTCCCAATTTCAGACAGCAACAGGTACTGAACTAAAGAGGCAGCAAGGGGCGGCCTGATGCAGAGGCTCTTGCCTTCATGAATCCTCCTATAGATCTGTGGGTCTGCTGCGCAGCATCTCCGGCTGATAATGCATGATATCTCACCTCATCACCGCGGAGTAATTTCTGCTCAGGTCCATGATGTTCATGACATGCTACCGACATCAGCTCGCCAATGCAGTCTGTAGCTGGCATGGAAGGTCCGCCGATTGTATGCCAGCGGTGAAAAGGTGGGCAGTATGTGTATAGATAGTATGCACAAATATGCCATGCGGTGCGACTCAAGCGAACGACTCACGATCTTCTCGCTTGTTGACACACCTGGATTCCGGAAATTTAAAAGGGGTCAATGTTACATACTAGATAGGTCTGCGGACACAGGTATCTCTTGCACAAGACTGTGATAGTAGTAAACATGGAAACAGTAGACCTCGGAAGTCAGGGCCTGAAATGCGGCGCGATGGGCCTGGGTGCGCGCTCTCTTTTACGTCAGTTTGCAAGCTTTGGTCCATACTGATGGCTTTCAACAAGGCCCATGCAATACGTTGCAACCGTTCGGCGATCAAAGTTAGGTCTACTTGGTGATGTCATGCTTCTGTAGGCAGCAGGTACGCTGGCAACACCGCGAAGTGCCTCCCCGGCAAATCGTGGCGGTCCAGCTTGAGTCTTTGTCGCGGTCCTTGACGATCAAAGCCACATCTCATCGTCGCCAGACATGTATCATGACAGCCGCTAAACGTACCAGAGCATTATGAATTCAGCGTCTCGCAGAAACGGCTATGCTGCAGGCTGCATGGGCATGTCCACCGCTTACCTCAAGGACGGTGAGACGGTTGACAAAGATGAGGTGTGCGCCCTATCCAACCCTCACACGCATACTTTCAGCCGTTGCCAATCCGTCACGTTGTTCATGAGGCCACACTTCTGCCACCATTGCATGTGCTTACGGACACATAAGTATGTAACCAGTACAGCTCTGCCTACCGCCCAAACCTGTTTGATACAGACCATGAAAGTTGGAGGCCTCGGCCACCGTCACTCCCACTCCCGCTCTGCCACGACTGCGCCGCAGCAACTCTGGGAACCACGCTCACAGACAAGCCACCCGCACGGCGACATCAACTATGCTTGCAAGCATATTGGCCGATGTACGTGCGGCCGCCGGCTTTAAAAATAAACTAAAAAAGGCGGATCGAGAATCACGCTAAACATCATGCAGTTGTGGCAGGCGGTCACGACTTGGGCCAAACTCCCCAGGCAGACGATAAGAAATGCCGTGTTGTTTCGCATCACCAAGCCCCAAGTCACCGCGCCGTTCCGTTCACAACACGTCTTTTCGAGCTACGCCATCCGTGTCAGCAACCTCTCCTGAGAAAAGCCACAGTGTCCTCTCCACCGCAGCTCGCCGGCCACCGCCACGCATATCATCCTCTTCACATGCACATCACTGCATCGCCGCAGCCTTCATCGGCGACCGTTTCCTCCCCCGTTTCTTAGGTCACCGCCCCTCCACACTCCAGCTTTGCCATATCTGACGGAGGCACAGTGCCCCAAAACAGACCCGCAGAACTCCGGATTCTTGAGCCATGGACCCGGGCACGTTTGCGTCACGTTGCCGCCGTCAGACACGCCGCGCCCGTGCCATCTACGCAGGCCCGGCACGGACGCAAGCCGCCCCTGCAGGTCAAGGCCGTCTTCAAGCGCTGCACCAAACTCGGCGTGTCGCTGCTCAACACCTGCGAGTTCTACGGCGCCGACCGCGCGAACGAGCGCCTCATCGGCGATTCCATCGCCTTCTCACCGGATGCGTTCCAGATCTCCCTCAAGGTCGGCGCCGTCGGCGACATCGACGGTGGCCTCCGCATGGATTCCACGCCAGCGCGCATCAGAGAGAGCGTCAACACCGCGCTCAGCCTGCTTGGCGTGCCATGCATCGACCTCATCGTGCAAGCGCGGCAGGACCCCAACACGCCGCTGGAGGACGTCATGCACTGTTTCAAGGAGCTCGTGGAGGCAGGTACGAGGAACTCTTCAACCCGCCCCTCCGCCCTCCCGCCCCCCCTGCCCACTCATCGCCTCCACATGGAATGCATGAGCAGACCGTATGCCTTCGTTGTCGCTTGTAGATCTTGACACTGACATGCCGCCGCGGAGGGAGGGATTCGTCTGCACCAATAAACTGGAGGCTTGCGGAAGCGCCGCTGGCCTGCTGCTGCCGCTCTACCTACCCTGATCTCCCTCGCTTGAGTCAGGCAGCTGCACACATATCACGTGGTTCCTGATTCCCCTAGCCTTGTGTGCCTGCTGAAACATCGCAGCGATACGGACAGCGCGTGTCCATCCCACGGATCAACCGCATCTGCGTCACACCAGCCATGCATGCACACGCAAGCCCCTAATGCTGGCACAGCATGGCTGGCAGTGTCTCAGCTGTGCAGGCAAGGTAAAGCATGTGGGCCTGTCGGAGGTCGGCCCGAGCCTCATCCGCAAGGCGCACGCGATCCACCCGCTGACGTGCGTCGAGCAGGAGTGGTCTCTATGGAGCCGAGACATCGAGCGCAGCATCGTGCCGGTGTGCAAGGAGCTCGGCATCGGCGTCCTCGCCTACTCCCCTCTCGGCCGCGGCTTCCTCACAGGTTCCATCACGAAGGAGAGCATGAGCGAGCTCGGTGCCTCGGACTTCCGCCGCGTCGCGCAGCCCCGCCTCCAGGTGACCTACCAAACGCTGAGTGCACCGCCGATGGATCGTCTGTGTCCTCTTACAGCCCTGCGCCTCTCCCAAGACCCTCAGCAGCGCTGTCACCACAGGCACATGTCTCCTGGATGCCAAATCGCTGATGCTTTCGGCTCATGGATGTTGCCACCTGCAGCCTTGAGAGGCAAGGCGCTGCCGTGCTGGTTTGCCAGCTCTACTTTCGGGGGACCTACTGTCCTTGTGTTTGCGGGACGCGCCTCGATCCTTCATGAGGGGTCGTTAATACAGTGGACCCACATGTCGTACCGTTCTGAGCTGGTCGCAGACCAGCATGCATGGTGGATTCCTGCTGTGCTTGCCTGCAGCGCTTCGCCAGGTGGAGCTGTGTATGCAGGGTGAGGCTCTGGACAAGAACCTGGTGTTGGTGGAACACGTGAAGAGCGTGGCAGTGAGGAAGGGTTGCACTCCAGCGCAGGTGTCGTTGAAGTGGCTGTACCAGCAGGCAGCGTCGCTCGGAGTGTCCATGGTGCCCATCCCCGGAACCAAGCGCACCAAGTACCTGGAGGCAAACGTTGCTGCCCTGGACGTGGAGCTGACGGAGGAGGACATGGCGTCGTTGAACTCGGTGTTTTCTGAGGATGCGGTGGTAGGCGACAGGTACCCTGTCAAGACTCTGATGTTTACAGACGTGTAGAGCTGCCACAACTTTACTGCGTTTGAAGTCAGCGGCTCGGTGCTTGTGGGAGGGGCTTGGTGGTGGCTACTGTTGAGTTGGGGCTCATGCGCCTGCCGTTGCCTTCAACTCCATCTCAAGGCTCGCTCGCCTCGCGGCGCATGCTGATTCATTGCTTGTTGTGGTTTCATTGAGCCTGTGACGAGTATGCATGAGCAGCTTGTATGCTATGGCCTCTGGTGGTCAAGTTTGTCGTTTATGCTGTCAAGATGCGGTCGTGGTGTGTGTACATTCAGACCAAGTCTGAACGGCTTGGTCCGAATAGTTGCTCTGTGTAATTGGGAGATACACACCAAAATGTGACAGGGCACAGCGGCGCACTCTATTCCATAGAATGGGATTGACCATGAACAGGAAGAGCGAATCTTCCTGTCGGCGAGGATTTTTGTCCTCACTGGCACAGCATCATGGTCAACAAAGTGTCAGCTGCAACAAGGCAGCTAAACTTCCCAAGGCCGTACAGCTGTCCACACCGATGAATTCGCTGTGGCCAAAGCGTGGTGGAACCGCTCTTTGAGTTGTGATCTGTGATGTGAGGAGCCTTGGTGACAGTGCCATGCGATCAGATTGTACACGCACATACATTTCCTGAAAGCAGGCTACCAGCAGAACATCAGGGCCCCATGCGAGGATGTGGCAAAGCGAAACTTCAGTGGTGAGAACTGGAAACAAATTCAGCAATACTTCGGGTCCATGTACGTACAGAAGGTGTGTATGCAGCTGGGAGCAGACTCAGATTCGAAACTGCCGTGGCAGAGACCTTACTGTCGTCCAACTTTGCATCACCGGTAAACATGGGAGTGAGTGAGGGGGTAACTGTGTGGGGCATGCGTATATGCTGGACTTGGTCGCATTAACGGGCACATCAACAGGTAAATCCCAGGGACACCAGACAATCCTGATACACGGAATAGTTATTGTATCATAGGCAGCGTACAAGAAGGAAGTGCAAGACATCACGATCCCACGAATCTGCCAAAAACGGTGCCACTGGTTGCCATCGCGCGAACCGTTCACCCTGCAGATACAGAAGTATATCGGAGAAAAGGGTTGGGAAGAGTGATTAGAAAGATATCATTCCCGAGTATGTGTGAGCAGGCAAACGACCAGCGCATTCCGGTACTGACGGATGTACTTTGCCAACCACAACTACGCGACGCGGAGCCACAGAACCTATGGCTAAGTGGGACGCAAATCTACGCACTCCATGTCTGTTCGAGCCCTGCCCTTTCTGGTAACGATACCGGTGTACATGTGTGAGATGTATGCAATCGCAGCTGTAACACGTGGACATGTGTCTACAGATGGTCCAGCACGCTGGTTGGAAGAGCCTCCGTGGCAGAAGGAAGGCATTCATACACAGTTGGGACCTGTTCCAGCATGCTTCCGAAGGCTCTAAGGCGCGGTGATATCTGTTTGGGATCTGTCATAGCACTTTGACGATTCACATCGCCTACGAGAATTTAAGATTAAACGAGGTAGCGCTCGGTTCGGCCGGCGTCATCATCTAGCGAGGCAACACCACGTTTAGATTGCGTTTCTCATGGGAGAGGAAATCCTCCCCGAGGCTGTGGCGCCTGAAGAGGCGCCTGCGGCTGGAGAAGAACCGGTGTGGCACCTCCAAATCTGCTCAGTGTTCATGTGGCAACTATACAGCATGAAACATATTACGCGCATAGAAATTTAATATATATACCGCTGTCGTTTGTGTGAATTGTAACCACCGATTGCGCGATGCGCGCGTGTGGCTTGGTATACTGGAGGCCAGCCGAGCAGGCATGCTTAGGCTGCTGTTGTGCTGCGAGTATACACAAAGTAGCCAGTCGCAGAAATTAGAGAAGCCTTGTTCGGCTGAGCTTGGCATACGGATTCCTGCACAGTGCTCTGCCTGTCCAGGCGCTCTCCAAGTCTCAGAAGAAGCGCATGAAACAGAAAGCCAAGGCCGCCGCGGCAGTAGCCGCAGACGGCGACGGCACAGCAGAAGAAGGGGCTGAAAATGCAAAGCCGAAGAACGGCACTGATGTGGCTGGGGATGATGAGGACGCTGCAGATGCCGGGGGCGACGAAGCTGCTGCAAAGAAGAAGAAGAAGAAGAAGAAGAAGAGTGTTAAGCAGACCGAGCCACCTACCGTCCCCCTTGCACGATTCTTCCCAGACGAGGTGTACCCCGAGGGTGAATGGCAGTCATACAAAGACGAGTGCGTCCTGAGCAACTACTGGATCCAAATGTTCAAGGATCCCATATTGCCAGTGCACAAGCGCCGAAAGATCGGCACCGGACATCCACTTGCTGACTGTGGCATGAAAAACTGTATCACCAGCTTGCATTGCGCATGAGGGTGCACCCACATCAAAACTGGCTGACTCCCAGCTTCCATTGCCTCGACCATTAGCGCAGCACATACTTGCTTGAAGAACAGCTCACGCTCCTGTACCGGGCCATGTCGCATCTGAATGCCACAGCCACCGAGTCCCGTAACGCATGGTCTGCGCTGACATGCCAACGTATGCAGCAACCTTTGGCGAGAGACCAGTGAAGAGACAAGGGCGCGGATGAGGCTAAACGCTGACAAAGTCAATGATGTGCGCAAGTGCGCCGAGGTCCACCGCCAGGTTCGCCCAGCAGTCTTGTCAAGAACTCGGTTCTTGTTTTCTGTCCTGCCCCAGCGTGTTTTGGTCATGCCGGTCTGTGTTTCTGTGCCAATGCACGTGCAGTGGAGCCTCAGCCACAATACAGCTCCACAACAGCCTGACCATGAACCATACGAGCGTCATACCGTCAGAGCTGCGCTGGCAGGCTTCCCCGTATTGTTTCTCATGCCAGATATTGGTCCTGTGCTGGTCAGCAAGGAGCAGTTGGCACAATACTCCTGTAGCCATATTAGCCAGAGTGTTGTTCATGCCCACACGGCTGATCAGTGGGCCACGTTGTGGTTGCGTGCAGGTGAGGAAATACATCACGAGCATTGCAAAGCCTGGAATCAAGCTGATCGACATGTGTGAGTGCCTGGAGGACTCTGTGCGCAACCTGATCGAAGCAAAGGGCCTTGAAGCCGGCATTGCCTTCCCCACGGGCTGCTCCCTGGACTACGTTGCAGCTCACTGGACGCCCAACGCTGGAGACACCACTGTTCTGACATATGATAACGTGATGAAGCTCGGTGCGCCCTCTCGTGCCATGCAAACGCGGACGGCTTGCTTTCGGTGCACACCAGATGTTCCAAGCCTCTGCACAATATCCCGCCCAGTAGTTGAGGCATGTGCTGACAATGCAGCTCACTGCCATACTTGCAGCAGTGTTTGCTGGTCCTCGAACTGGATCCGGCGATTGCTCAGCTGCGAGTACCTTCACTCAACTGTGCCCCATGCAGCATCCCCACACTCTGCTTCCACTGTGGCAGTGGAAGCAGACAGTGTGCCAGTTCACGCGAATTGCTGAAAGAAGTGACCCGCACGACAGCCTGCTTGTCCACGCGCCTCCCGATCGCTGCCATCAGTCAGTGCATGCGTCGGCCCGTGCAGATTTTGGGACCCAGATCAACGGCCACATCATCGACTCAGCCTTCACTGTCGCGTTCAACCCGAAGTTCGATCCCCTCAAGGCTGCTGTCAAGGAGGCAACAGACACCGGCATCCGCACCGCCGGCATCGACGTCCGCCTCTGCGATGTGGGCGAGGCTGTGCAGGAGGTCATGGAGTCTCACGAGGTGGAGCTCGATGGCAAGACGTATCAGGCATGCCCACCAATGTCAACCTGCGCAGTCGCGTTTCTTGGGCTTGCCCCTGATTCAAGTGCCCAACCATTCACATGTGTTGGATTTGGGAGGCCTGGTAAAATGAACACTGACGCCCACCCATGTACCTGCACGAGCCGATGGCATCGGATCTGAGCCAGTGCGGATGAGATTGGCACTTGCTGGCGTCCAAAACTTATCGTCCAGCTAGGGATATGCGTGGCACAGACCACAGCGGCAGAAGCTGTGGGCTACTTGATTGCGCGGCTGTCTGTCCTGCTGTCCGTGTGCAGCTGAGGCATGGTGGACTGATGTTTGAGCTGCTGTTCATGCATTGGTCCATGCGAGCCGTACCGCTTGGATGCCATTGCGATGAACATCGCCCCGTTCATCAGCGCAGCTGCATGATCTCGAGGTCAAACATCGGTGTCACCCAGTTGGCTAGCTCAGTGCATGATCCAGGTTCTGGTTCGGCAACGCTAGCGCATGCCGCACTGCTGCCACTGCCTCAGCCGTGGCTCTCGTACATGGCTATTGTGATGGCACGGCAAGGAAGCACATGCCGAGCAGGTGGTACACTCCTGACGGTCGCTGCCTGGCACTGTTCACATGCTGTCTAGGTGCATTTTGTTTGGTATACATCGTGTGCGTGAACAGGCTGCAGTATGCAGTCTTCTGACGGAACGTGTGCTTTAAAGCAGGCCCTTTTTGGTAGAGTCAGTGGCCTCACCGCGCTGTGAATTACCCTCTGAAGCCACACCATCCCATGCGCCCAGCTTGCCGGATTTGCTGCGCCTTCTTGACAGAGCATGTGGAGTGCAGGTCAAGTGCGTGCGTAACCTCAACGGCCACTCCATCGGCCCGTACCAGATCCATGCTGGCAAGTCAGTTCCGATCGTGAAGGGCGGTGAGGGTACACGCATGGAGGAGGGAGAGTTCTATGCGATCGAGACCTTTGGCTCCACTGGCAAGGGCTACGTCCACGAGGATCTTGAGTGCTCGCACTACATGAAGCAGTTCCATGCCGGCCACGTGCCTCTGCGGTTGCCCCGTGCGCGGCAGCTGCTGGCCACCATCGACAAGTGCGCCCCAGCTCCGGTGCTGGCCTGGATGTGCAGCCACCCTGCGTTACTCCAGCCTCCTTCGTTTCGCCATAATCGGCTGAATTAAGCCCAGAAATAAACTACCGAAGGGGGGCTGTGTTTCTGAAAGTGGAGCGTTGCTTTGGCTTGGTGGTGCCTCGGTGACGTGCACTCTGTCCTTGCCCATGCCATGGTCCTCCTGTCGGTGGACTGAATGGCGTGTTGCATGTGAGGTCCATGCGCATTGTTGAGTCCAGGGCAAGCTGCGTGACTGTGAGAGTGGTGATGCAGGAACTTCGGGACCCTGGCCTTCTGCAGAAGGTACTTGGATAGGGTAGGTGAAACAAAGTACCTGATGGCATTGAAGAACCTCGTTGACTCGGGTGTCGTGGATCCGTACCCACCCCTCTGTGATGCAAGGCACTCGTATGTTGCACAGTACGAGCACACTCTGTACATGCATCCCACCAAGAAGGAGGTGTTGTCTCGCGGGGACGATTACTGACGGATAGTGGTGGAAAGGGGAGTAGAAGCAAGGGACTGCTCCCCACTACTTGTAGCATAGCTGGGTCAAGGCGTCCGCTTTGTTTGGCATCCTGCGCACAGCAGACTCCCAGAACAGCTGCCATCTTTGCGGGTCTGCTGTGGCCACATGCCGCACGGTGACAGTGTGTCTGATGACAGTGTGTCTGATGGCTACGTCGCTTTTGCCACGTCGGTGCTGTGAGAAACTGGGGAATTGAGTATCATGGTTTAATTCTTGTGGATTTGCTGAGCGGGCGATCATGCACAGCCTGTGCTTATGTGGAGGAAGTCACCTGTTTCGCCTTGCCTCGCGCATGTGTGATGGTGGCACAAGGTGGTATGATACCGATGTCAAGGTAGATCATGAGAGCGCTCAAGAGTTCTTGGTGATGCCCTGACAGTGTGTCAAACAGAGAATGAGGCCAAAGCATGGCACCGCCAAGGGGTGATGCACGCGCCAGCACACGCAAATCCGGCACGTGCAAGCGGAATAGACACCCGGAACACATCGCCCTGCAAGTAAACACAGGCATGGAAGTACCAATAGCCTGGTGCCGTAACAGTGTGACCTGCCATAGGTCTCACAATGCACTGAAGGCAGCAAATACAGCTGCTCCAACTCTGAACCCTGTAGCGCCGTGAAGGCTCAGGTATCAGCAGGCCCTCAAGTACCCAACACAATGTGCATGAAGCTCGATGTCTTACGACAGTGTATGATGAATAAAATAACACCTTCGTTCATGGACAGCCATGTCATCGTTAGGCATCAAGGATTGGAAGGATGGTGTGCATTACAAACTCCTCCCAACCATGTTCTGCTAGGAAGACCGTCCAGTTGCTGGTGCATGGTGTCAGGCACAATGGACAGCCTAACCTGTGCCGGCGCTGCCTGGATGATCCAATACAGCAGAACATCCAGATATTGGGATCAGAATGCAAGATGCGAGATATGCACGATCGTCTGTGATACGGACATGGTGTGGCAAGGCCCAACAGCCGTGCTATCACCGCATGTGCACAGCCCCGCTTGTATGCCCAGTACAGACACCGATGCTCTGCCGGAAAGTGCACAACATTGCAAGGCTACCTGGCGGTTCACATGATGCACTCTCTCAAGCGCGAAGCTTAATACACATGCCGTTGAATGCTTGGTTGGTGCGACGAGGGCGGAGCCATGTTGCCATTTACCAAACATTGCGAGCCCACACACATGGGATAGATATGTGTGCCGAGATGATGTGCCAGTATCAACATGTTTATGTCCACCTCGTATCACCTGCCTAGTCCCGATCTTGACAAATCATCGCATGTTAGGCTTCCGTGACGTAGAAGACTCCGGAAGGATCTAAGTTCACCATTGCACGCCATGCATGCCCAAGCTCCACATAGCCGAGATTGCGTTCGGCTACCGATCCATTCGACAAGATCGGACAACACGAACTGAAAGGCCATACATGTCACGCAGCCCATTAAATCACCAGAAAGCCGTCTGCGTACAGCTGACGAAAAGGTACTCTGTCGCGAATTGTTCACTACATTGTGTGTTCAAACGGATACCCCCGATAGCACGTCCGTCTGCCATTCTGCTGCCATACTGCTGTCATATCTTCCAAAAGAGTCCAGTGTCAAACATGAGTTGGGTGAAGCATGGGAGAGGAGCGAAGTCATCGGCATGCGTTCATGGCACTGTTGCGTCAAGGGCACCGACAGTACAAGCGGCAAAGAAATCTGTCAACGCTGCTATTGCAACAGACTCTGCAATGCAGCAGGACGTGATGGCGATGCACCGTGTGCCCACAAGGCATAGTCCAGATCCTGCGAGATTAGATGGGCTGCGTTACAACCACGTAGACAGTCGGCAGGGACTCGAGGAGATGTTTGAAATGCGTCTGCGTCCATCAAGTACCTCCCCAAGGTCTGTTCTTGAGCGTGGCTGGCAGACCTCACCGTCCAAGGCGGTGCGGTCTGTGAACAAGCGCAATCGGCGTGCACGCGGATCAAGCTGCCCCGCTCTGGCGCAGTCCAATCAGCCTCGACGAGCAGCAGGATTTATCGCAGCAGATGCTTTTCTTGCTTCTCTCGAGGACGAAATTGCCGCTGACGAGCGTTCGGGGTACGACCTTCATATGCGACCCCTTTGGCCTTGCTGCAATCCCCCTGATTTCCCAAGTTTCATGTCGTTGCAGTGCGCGTATATGAATCTCTTAACTTCTATTTGTCTGCTGAGAACGGAACGCCGGTGTCGATCGTTTCGGAACCTCACACTCTAACGCGTGCAGGAACAGCAACATTACACTGCGACTTCTGACACGCAACGAGGAGCGAAAGTTGTTTGTGCTTGTCAGCCGTTGCACAGCGCATTCAGTGGTGTACCGAGGGAAGATCTCTACTGATGTTTTGAACTCGCTGGCAACAGCCATGTCCATCTCGGCAGCCTCGGCTCAGAGCGTCATCGATCAAGCACGTCGCGCACATATTATACTGCTACGCTTCAATATGCGGCTTGCTGCTTCAATGGCACACAAGTATACCCGGCCTGGGCTGAGCGTGGCAACACTCATTTCTGAAGCCGCGCAAGGGCTGTCAGATGCTATTGACCGGTTTGACCTCTCCCGAGGCTGTGCATTTTCATCGTTCGCTTTTCACTACGTGTTTCGGGACATCCAGAAGTGCATAGTTGATCAAAGCCGCTTGATTGCGCTTCCTCAGGATGCGCACTACATGGTGGGGAAATTGGTGCGTGCAAAGGAAAGGCTGATTGCACGTGCACCTGTGAACCAGCGTGAGGCGATCAGGGATGAGATGAACTCGAATCCAGAATTACTGCAAGCCTCGCTTGCATCAGAGCTGGATATTAGCGAGGAGGCAGTGGCGCGTGTGCTGAAGGCAGGCCTGCCAACTTTTGATCTTGATGCACCTTTGTATGATGACGACTCGTGGCTGGAGCATCACACAGTACTGGCCATGGGCAGTGATGAAGATGAGGTTATGGGTGGGAATGGCAAGTTTGAGGCGGAGGTGCAGAAGCAACTCATGCTGACCAGCTTAGACTCTGTGTTATCAACCCTTGATGCTCGGGAGCGCAACATTTTGCGCCTGCGATATGGGCTGAATGCTGAGAGGCGCGTAATGAAATTATCAGAGGTTGCGTCAGCCTACAATCTTACTCCAGAGCGTGTCCGCCAGATCTCTGACGCAGCTATCCGGAAGCTGTCCAAGCCGTGGCGAGTAGAATTCCTGCAAGAAGAGGGACAGGGTCTGCTGTGAGCTGCCCCTCTCGTGTACGAATTCTTACCAGGGCATTGGTGTAGCTCTGTGCCAGTGTTTTCCTAGCTTATGCTCACGTAAGGACACGTTACGTGCTATCCCTGATCATTGCACTGTCGTGCAATTGCCTACAGGGCATGTGTAGCGTACGTCGCGGTGCTTAGGGTCCATGTGGTGGGAAGGGGTTTTGTGGTGTGATACATTGTACAGGTCTGCAAGTCTCAGGTCACTGAGTGGTACTGTGGTATTATAGTTGAAAGCCCTTCTGGAGGCACTCAAGTTATTTGTGTCTGTACACTGGTTTTGTGGTGTAATATCAAGGTTGCAGGCAATGGTGCATGGAGAAATGTGGAATAGTTGAGCGCAGCTGTAATTCGACTCAATTGGCCACAGTTGCGCAGCTGATCTTTGGCAGTGTCTGACTTGCAGATGTCATGTAAGTTTCGCATATGAAAGTGCTCCTATGGCCCTATCATCATTTGCCTCAGAGCTGCCAGCAGTCCACACCATTTATATAGTTCGTTGTAAGACACCTGTCCGTGCACGCTATGTGTTGGCATGAAAGGCCCGGTGACGCGTGCGCACGTTGATTCGGGTTTCATAGTGCATTGGTCTGATTTGCTGCTAGTGCCCTCCAATAGTCGTGTTGAACCGTATCATAAGTTGAACTGCTGTGGCAGCGGTATTGTATCTGCGTGACATGCAAGCCAACATGCAGTGAAAATAGTGCAGCATTTGTGTGGGAGCTCCTGCCTGTCACTGTTGTGTTGGCCTGCTCCACACCGCTCCTGATCTACTCATCAATATCGCATGTGTTGGCCACCGTTCATGCCAGACGATGACAGCATCAATGGACCTGTACAGTTGCAGCATCCGTGACACCGAGCGATCCTTTGTGTCTCAGCTGTTCGATGGAAAACGTATCACAGCCACAGACACAACTTGGCTGCCACTGTGGTTGTGCCATACGAGCACCATGCAATTTATTCTATGTCGGCAATGACAGCAGCACAGAGTCAACCACGCAATAATCTCCCTCTATTCGCAGTGGCTCTACGGCTCTATGGCTGGGTCTCGTCTTGGAATAGGATGATATTCTTTCGCTCTGATGCTGCATGTGTGATGGGCACCCCAAAGAAACCTGTGGCTGAAGTGGCTCAGGAGTACCGAGCTGGCAGCTGCACGACGCATGAAAGTTCGAAAAAAAAAGGGTTGCTGGTTTACGATCATTTTTCATGGGTCGAGAAGGAAGGGCATGGCCGTTGTGTTGAGCAGCGCACCAAGTGATTGGGTTGCGGACTGCGCGCGTGCACGTAAACAGCCCCGCACCAGCGTATAAAATTGATTTCGCTTTAAAAATGAAGTATGTGCATGTAGCGTATAGGTGACTGCTCAAGCGGTGCATACCTCCGCCCTCCATCGGTCTGTCGCCGGCATCGATCCCGATCATCCGGGCATACCGGTCATACAGCTGACGCTTGCCTGACACACGTGTGCCCATACAATTTCTTCGTGGCCACTTGGCTGCTGATGATCTGATGGTAGCGCATGGTATGAGCATCATGACGAACTCGTCCTGCGAGTTGCTGGTCCTTGTACCCCAACGCGCGCCCAGCACGCAAGAGTACCTTCTCGCAATATCATCAGCGACAAGGTGAGCTGCATTGTAAGGGCCTCATGAGGATGGCGGTTCCAGTCATGGCATCCTATCTGACGTGTATAACCAGGTTCACAGTATCACTACTGCCACAGACGTTGCACACTGCAGGAATTGGGATGCTGTTCTGGTCAAGATCGACCCCAAGACAGGATTTCTTATATTCGACAACGAGCCTGGTGTTGACATCTTCCCATGTATGGTATGCCCTTTCCACATCTGTGCCCACACTGATGAGATGATCCATTGGCATTATCCATGACCAACTTGAATTCTGCAGGAGGACGCCAGAAAGTTTCTGCAGTCTCATGGCCGGGTCAATGTGCGCTGCAACTCGCCTTGATGGGGAAACCGCAAGCACAGCATTTCTCAGTTTGCAGTGCACGTCCACCAAGATGAGCATATCAGCCCGTGAAGGTGCCTTAACTTCCGTGTGATGCAGGTCAAAGCAACAGGCAAAGTCGTGCTGGGATGTGTGGTTGTTGCGTGCAACTTGTGGATTCTGCTAGCAACGGACATCAACAATCGCCCAGCCGTGCAGCTGCCAGGCAATCATTGCGTGTACAACATAGCAGCAGTTCAGTGGGAGTGCATTCCACTCCAGGTGAGCTTTGCTCGTGCCGCTGCATGTCTTGCTCAGTGGGTTTGCTTGCCAACCTGCAATCGTTTGGAGGGTATCAAAGCCTCATCCAGCCTACCCTGTTGCATGCACGTTCCGCCGAAGGCTCGCCGCACTCATCTAGATGGCCCAGCATCAAGTTGCATTGCGCATGCTGCGTTCAAACGAAGGAGGTCTGCCTACGTCGTGCTGCAGAGAGCGAAGGCTCATCAGACATCGTGGCTAACCACACGTTTTCGTGTAGAACTGACATGCCTGAGAAATCTAGTGAGAACGTGTCTCTGCACAGCGCTCAGACCAGCCAGTGCCAACCGCAGAACAGGGTTGCCTCATGGGATGTGTGCCAATTCCACACCCGCGCGCTGCTCTCGCTGTCATCTGCATTCGCCACCGAGCGCACACGGCCTATGTATCCGGCCATGGTGCGATCAAACCACTCTGGCATCTCTCGAGCGCGCCTGCCCATGCAGCAAACTCGCTCAAAACACACGGCAGGAGTGGGTACAAAAGTGAACCAGCGGGGCCTGCCATGCTCAGGACGGCAGGCCATGGGCAACCATGCGGACGCTGCCGTCGATCTGCCGGTGTGGAGGAGAACGGTGTGGCTCGACGGTGTGGCAGATCGCTGCCGTCGATCTGCCGTCGATCTGCCACACCGTTCTCCTCCACGCTTCATACGGAGACAGGGACGTGTGCTCGTTGATCTCAGGACCGTGACACCGTCTCGCGGCGCTGGTGCTCGTGCCAGTCTACTCCTTAGTCTGCCCACCACCCACACGGCGCCAGGCGTGTGATCCTCCCCCTCCATGTCACACAACGACGCCGTGCAGATCCGCACAGGCGATCCGGAGGGCGACTTTCGCCTCGGCGAAATGCTGACCGAGTTCCCCATCGCCGGGTACCACTACTTCTGCGAAACCGTCGATGTCACCCGGCCGTTCCCTTCCGCCGCGCCTACCACCGCGCCGTGCTGGGAGTACGTGTGGAATTCGTACCTCACGCAGCCGTTCCGCCGCATCGGCCTGCCCAACGTGGCGCCCTACATCCTCCAGGGCCTCGCCGAGCGGCGCAGCCTGCCAGACTTACAGGGCCAGCTGTATGAGATTGTGCTCTTTGCGAGACGGTCCAGGCTGCATGCTGGCACCCGGTGCGGCGTCTGCCGCTATGCACGTGGCTTCCAAAGCAGCCCGGTGGCGCACCCGGTCGTGCGCGTGCCAACGGCCACTGCCCAACAAGCATGCATCTCCAGGCGACCGACGTGCCCTGTTGCTGGTCTGACTTGCGGTTGCGGTGTCATACCGCAGCCATGGCAGGCCACCTCGCTGCGCACTGTCGGGCGTCCTGCACGACCTGATGCAGCTGAGCCGGTCCAGGCAGATCATGAGCCGGATGAGCACGTGGGGGGTGGTGTGCAGATACAAGGCAAGAGGGCTGAACGGGCTGTCGGCGCCGGCGAATGAGATCGAGTGCGAGCAGATCATCGTTGTGGACGGCGCGCGGTGGTCAAGCTATGTGTGGCGCCGCGGTTCGGTGCCGCTGCGGTGGAGCCAGACGGTCAAGCCGAACGGCGTCGGCACCGCGATCGCCATCGAGTCGCAGCGCACGTTCGAAGGGTCCAGGAGGTGCGCCGTCTGTGGTGGAGGGCCTGTGCAACAGTTTCTCCGCCTTCAGGCTGCTGGGTGCTGAGCGGCTAGCAGAACGGGCAGTATTCGGCGATCACGGCGTTTCCACAGACAGAACCTCACTTGCCGCTGGGTTCGTAGCTCAGCTTCTAAGCCTGGTTCAATCAACGTGTCCCACCGGCAGGCTGTGCCATAGTTTTGAGGCTGTGCTCATGCAAAGGGTCGCGATCCAATTGAAGCGCTTGGTGGCTTGCCGATCTGCGCGTCGGCGATGCCAGTATCTTCACGTCCCTGCGGGTTTGATTGAGGGTCAGCTGTCGCATTGTCGCACCACGTGACTTGCGGTTACTCGGCTCTCAGCCGCAGCTGTGCGACGGCACGAGCGGACAAGCCGGTCGTCGCATCTGCTGGAGTGCTTAATCATGCTGAGTCCCAAGAGGACGTGCACATGCCATGTTCCCAATGCAGCGCTGCTGTCAGCAACCGCGGCACCAGCTGCATCACTCCGGACGATGGAACACGTAGCTGTGACTGCCCGCAGGCTAGCGGGCAGGCAGACAGTGGGTATCCGGAGGCTTGCCACCAGCCCACTCGGGGAGTGTGTGTAGGTACTTCCGCCGGCTCCAGCTCCGGTACAAGCACCTGTCCTTGCCGCAGTCTGAAGTCGCTGCGGGGGGTGGGGCACCGGCAGAGGTGGCGCCGGGGGGTGCTCCCACGTTCAGCGCGGGCCTCACCCCCGCGCAGCGCGCTGCCAGCCATAAGGTGCCGATCGCCGTGGTCAACCTGCTGCGCAAGGGCTCCATGGACCGCGACCGCTCCGAGGCGAAGCTATACTCCGCCTTCTGCGACCTCATGGCCGCGCTGCAGCGCGAGTGCGGCATGGACATCGTGAACATCGGCCTCGACTGGCACGAACTCGCGAGCACGCACGGCGGGCTCGCGCCGGTCGTGCAGATTCTCTGGGGCGCGACCGAGCGGTACGTCAGGCAGTTCGGGTTCACGAAGGGCACGTTTGTGGAGGCGAGGGCGGCTGACCCGGCGGCCGACGAGACGATGTGGGGCCCTGGGCTCGCTGCGCGGCGTGAGCGGCGGCAGCAGGGCGTGTTTCGGTTCAACTGCGCCGACTCGCTGGACCGCACGAACGTCGCGTCGTACTATTCGGCGTTCCAGGTACTGCTGGAGCAGGCGCGCGCGATGGGGCTGCACCTGGTGGGGCACCGGTTCGAGGGCATGCTCCCGGGGCCCGCGGGGGTCCCGATGCGGGACATCGGCGTGAGTGCCGGAGCGGGCCGGGGCGTGCAGAAGGCGACGAAGCTGCTGGGCACGTTTGCGTCGCGCATGGGGTCGATGGCGCAGGGGATGATGACCAGCAACTCGGGGACAAACCTCTCGGGCATGGGCAAACGCGGCCCCGGCGGTGGGTCGGGGATGGGGTCCCCGGGGGGAGGCGCAAACGGCGGGGCTGCCGACCCGATCGCAGGTGAGCCTTGTCCTTTTTCGCGCGTACGGCACCATGCGGTGCCAAACAGCCAATGCGTTCTGGGCCCATGGGCCAATGGCCTCTGCAGCCTGGCTGGTCGCTGGGGGTGCCCCATGGTCGTCCGTCATGGCGCCGGCATGCGTGAGGCTGAATGCCGATCGTTCACGTGCTGTGCCTAACCATCCCCAGCATCGGCCACACGCTCATGGCGGAGCACGCATCTCCGGCCAGCAGTGACTGCGCACGCATTGGCTGTAGTGGTGCGTGCATGTTGCCGGTGGACTAGCTCGGCCGTGGAGGCAGATTTCTTCATCCACCCGTCGTTGGTATACAGTACTGAGCATCATCACGCCCCGATGCGCATGCGTTGAGGCAGCGGGCTGGGCGCGTGGTACGATGCAGTGCTAGGAAACTTTGGCCTTGCCCGGCATCTCCCGAGCCGCACCAATGCCAGTCGTACCCCCCTCCCGGTCCGCTTTCTCCAGCAGACCGTTGTCAGGGCGCAGCCCCGTTCGCACTGTGTCCTGTGCTAAGCAGCACGGGCGGAGGCGGTCTCTGTCCGGTCGCAGCCCACTGCCATGTGCTATGCTCCGCGGCCGGGATGCGGCGAGTTGACCTGGGACCGGCATTGTGCAGATGCAGCAGCCGAGGCGCCCCCACCCCTTGCGCCCATGCCGGCGCCGACCCACATCCAGGCCGCTGACGGCACATGGTGGGAGCGCAAGACCGTGCCATGGCCACAGGGGGCGCCGACAAGCAAGCGGGACGTGTTTGTAAACCACGATTCCCGCACCGTGCAGTGGGACCCTCCCCCCGCATGGGCAGAGTGGCAGGCGCTGAAGCAGCCGGTTGACACGATCCGGGCGCTCGCGCAGCCGCAGCTGCTCGCCGTGTACAAGGAGCTCTTCCTGGTGTCTGGAGACAAGAACGCTGAGCTGTACACTGGATCTGCAGCCATGCATTCGTCGCAGCTGGACCTGCTGCTGGTGCGCGCCGCCGCTGACTTCCACCGGCCCTCCATCGACCTGCGTGTACGACCGGGCACCCTCGCTGCTGCGGTGTTCCGTGGGCGCTCGGCCTGCTGCGGTTGCAGTGTGTATGACTTTCAGCTGGCATCCCTCCCAGGAGACACGATCAGTGTCGCAGGTGAGATCGCACCAGTCACGCGGGCCTCTGTCTCGAATCTGCTATGCAGTCTGCTTGGTGGCCGGCGGTCCCACGTACGTGGTCACGCCGGACCTCCTAGCTGCGGCGCCGGTGTGTGCCATGTCGACTGACTGGGCTGCACACGCTCTCCAGCCTCAGGTGTCAGCTGTTTTGCAGACGGAAGGGGTGGGAACTCAGGGGGTCACAGGGTTCTTGAATAACGCGCACACGGCGGTCACGCGGCGGTTCAAGAATATCGTCACGGACGACCGTACGCACTCCATCTTTGAGCTGATTCTGGGTACGGCGGGGGGCTACGGCGAGTCGGAGGTCAACCCTAGCACGTCGACGGCAGCGTGCCTGTCGGCGGAGGCGCGGGTGCTGCCGATCGCGGACGACGGGGACTCCGGGTCGGACGTCGACTGCCTCGCGGACCGGCCGTGGCCGAACCGCAGCGCCGCGGCGACGTCGAACGGGCCGGGGTCGCCGGCCGCAGCGCTGGCGCACCCGCTGGCGCGGCCGGGGGCCCTGCGCGCTGCGCCGCCGTCGCCGCCGCGGCTGCAGGCGGACCTGACGTCGCCGGAGAACAGCATGGACATGCCGCCGGTGGAGCAGCTCGCCGTGGAGGACCCGGCTCCCGCCGTGAGCCCCCCGGCAGACGCGCCGCGCAGCGCGGCCGCCGCTGAAAAGCCGACCGTGCCGCCCACGCCGTGGGTGTCTGAGCCTGCTGTCGCCCCACGCACAGCGTCGCCGCACCGGGCGTCGCTGGTCGCGAGTGGGTTTCAGTCGCCGGCGCGGAGCCGGAAGGGTAGCATGAGCGATATAGGTATGCCACCGAGTGCGACTGCGGGGACGAGCTCCCTGGACGGAGCAGGTATGGACCTGCTGCGCTTTGACGACGACGAGGGAGCCCTGGGCGGTGATGGGGGAGTCGCCGCGTCCGCTCTGGATCCGTTCTCTGCAGCCGTCGAGCACGCGTCGGCCGTGGGAACTGTGTTTGAGGGTGGTGCTGCGCCGGGCGGGGCTGCAGGAGACCCGTTTGCGTCGCGCGCGGTCGCAGCGGGGATGGGGCCGGGGGCGAAACACAGCTCCGCGGGGCGACTGAGCTCGTTTGTGGAGATCCCTGCTGTCGGTGGGGCAGAGGGGGGAGTGAAAAGCCCGCTGGAGAACTCGGATCCGTTTGCGCTGCTGCCGGATGACCTGGGGGCTCAGATGCCAGAAGCGCGTCCAGGCGATCCTCTGCTGTGATTGTGACATGTGTGATGATGGGGTGTGGATGGCAGGTGTACGGAGTAGACCATGCCGTTGCAAGGTGGATCCACCGTCGATGCATCGCAAGTGGATCGCTGCCGGCTGCAGCAGGTTCAACGGCTGCGGAACTGAGGTATTTGGTGAGAAGGCGTGCTCTGCTGTGTGGCGTCCAGCAACTTGTTGTTCAGCACCTGACTGGTCTTGTTTAGATGGGAAGATGGGAGTGCGCTTACCAGCACCCGACGTGTATCCGCAATCACGCGTGGTAGTTTGGGGCACCAACGGTTATGCATGACATGAGTATGACTATGTGTCTTTTAACGTTCGGCAAGTTCACGAATGCTTGTGTCGAAATGTCAACATCCGGCTGAGGTGCAGACTGTGGCGGGAGGTGCAGCTCCCCCGTGCTTGAGGTTCGCGACGTGAGAATAGCATAAACATGCTAGAGCATGCCTAAGACAGCAGGCATCAGACACTACGTCTCGCGTCTGAAGGCTTCACTGGGATACATTTGTGCTGCAAGTCTGGCGGGATCGAGGCGTGTCCCGTCAGCACCAGAGCCTGGCCACGATGGACGTGTCGCGCAGAATCGCGAAGCTTTATGCATCTATGGAGAGTATGGAGGTGGGTAAATCGGCTGTCAGCTGACCAGTGGGTGCTCACCGGACGAATCAGCTTCAGCTCAGTTTCATACAAGACTATACCATGCAGGCTTCTTTAGGAGGTGGAGGAGGTTTTGAAGGATTCTATGGATCTGTCACTGCCAACGGTGTCTCGCGTGTTTACGAAGCAATGTCAGAGCATTGCGGGTTCGGCACAGACAGTTTTCTCGTCGACATAGGAGGAGGCGTGGGACGGTTTGTTACCCGAGAAGCACTTTAATCCACCTCATGGTCTTGCATGTGCAGTACTGGAACGGATGTGGCTGTTGAAAGCTGTGGCACAGCTTAAACTTTTAAATTCGCATTTGCAGGCCATTGGTACACGCGCTTGTTCAGCCCGGCTTGAAAACAGCCATCGGCCTTGAGCTGGACGAAATCAAATGCCTGAAGAGTGAAAGTGTCATCCGTGAATCTTTTGCAGTCGCAAGACAACTGGCAGACGAGCAAGGGTGTGTGGAGCCACGAGTGATCCACCGAGACATAGAAAAGGCAAGTAATCGTGATGTTCGATCACATCCACTGTAGCAGTGGAAATGCGCTGGACTGGATGGGTCTGTTGTAGGTGAACATCACCGGAACACTAGACCCAGCCACTCATGCATATGCTTTCTGGGAAGGAATTCCTGTGAAAGCCAGAACAGCCTTTGGGGAGCTGTTCGCAAAAAGCAGCACGCTTCAATGTGTAGCTGTAGTTCAGCGGGCTATTAGGAGGCAGACACCTTCTGAGCTCATGGCGGGGTACAATTTCGGGGAGCTGCAGCTGGTGGACACATTAAAGGGCATTCACATGTCAGGTGCGATCTGCTGTGAGCGTGGCAGATCCATGCTCCCTTGCAATGAAGTACATGCCTCCTCGCATCGGCATCGTTCAAGTGCAACTTGTTCTCTACTGTATCATGCTGCCAAAGAAGTCCGATGGCGCCAAGTCTGGTATGTTGGTCCGCACGTGCTGGCTGTACAATCACAGCATCTCCTTGCAGGCAGCAACCGATCGTTTACAGCCTACGTTTTCAAGCGTCTGGATCCTCCTGGGGAAGCTTTCACGGCCTCTGATGACTCCTGTCTGTCTACACTGCTCACAGCCCCACGCTTGCTCCAGACGTCCCTTCCCCGCCTCTTGCGCCGCCGCAAGCCCAATCCAGCCTACACCACTACGTCTGAACAAACTAAACCGAAACCCAAAGCGGCTCCACGCGGCCGCGTTGCCCTCGTTGATACCATGCCACATCTGCGGACGAATAGGACTGAGGCCACTGATGCTGCTGATCAGCAGGCTGCACAGACACTTCTGCAGCACTCAGAGGCAAACGTGGAAGCACAGATCCCGACCAGCACCGGTGAAACACGTGACAGTGCACCAGCACACGGCCCTAGCTCTGACAGGCTGGCAACCGGGGGACATGCTGCACGAGACATCACCTGTGAGAGTGCAACAAGGACACCGCAGGCTCGGCAAGAAGTGAACCAGGCAGCCCGAGGCCGCAAGGCCAGCAAGGCCACATCGAAGTCCATACCACAAGTAAAGCTACAGGCGAGCAACGGCGCCGGTCTCCTGTCTGGCAAAGAACGGCCGCCTTGTGCTGAGGTGGAGAACAAGGCATTGGCTGCTAAAGCAGTCGTGCAGGCACCAAATGGTATGCTGCATGCCATTACGCGTGCCCCACGTATGAAACGGCGCAGTGTGCCATGTTCTTCGCCGCCTTGTTTAGCAGCAGCCAGACCTGTCTGGGTGAGCAGTATTGCATGCACTAGGCAGCACTGGTACGTTTTTTGGTATGTACTTTTCTGATCGACCCGTGTGGCGGTCGCATGTCCACTGCGGCAAGAGTAGCACAGATCCTGACGTCCTTTCCACATTGTTTTCCCGGGAGCTGTACTGCCTAGATGCATCTCAGGGCTTCTAGTATTCCTGTAGCTACCACTGCCTTCTCGAGTGATGTACAGAGTTGATGCCTGCCGCAGGCTGCAGTTTTCTTGATGTGTGGAAGCATGCAATCCATGATGTCGAGATCAGTTTGATGGTGCATCAGCACAGAACGTGTACAGCAGATCTGCATTTGTTTGCGCTCATTTATGCCACCTATTCGCGCCGGTTCACCTTCCAGCAACAAGTTGCGGCTGCCGTTGGCGAGGACACAGCGCTGTGGGTTCATCAAGGGCACGTGGAGACTTGCAGAAACGGCACCAGCTTGGCTGCAGGGACTGGTTGCGTTGTCGGCGACACAGCCGCAAAGGCTCCCTTGAAAAGGTGCCAAGGTGAGGAGAACACAACTCCAGCGGAGAGCTCACAAGGAGCGACGAGCCGAGCAGCAGGGAGGCCTGCCACCCGGAGAGCTGCTGCTGCGAGTGGCATCGCCTCAAGCCAGCTGTCACCAGCAAAGCGAGGCACAGCTGTGCAGCCCTCCCCTGCGTCCCCTCCCAAACGTACATGCGGGAATGCATGACAAGCCCCTCCGTGGCTCCGACGAGGATCTGTGAAGGCATGGTGTGGGCGAGGCGAGACCGTGCGATAAAGAAGCAAAGGGCCTGTTGGTTTCGGATGTTGATCGCAGAAGACCCAAGTTGTTGCGCCGTTTTTGACGAGTTTTCAGGCTGCATGTTGTGACGAGCTGTGTTTGGGCCGCTGCTGAATCTCATGTGACAGTGCGGCAAAACTGTGTTCTGAGAGTAACGGGACACGGTACGGTTGGCAGAGTGGAAGCACATAGTAAGGGCATCAGTTGAAAGCAATTGCGGTGCAATTCTTATAATCACCGATTGAGAGCCGAAGTCGCTCAACGTAGGGCGTTTTCGCTAAATTCTGCAATATTTAACATTGCCAGCCAACTGTGGCCCGCACCTACTTTTTCAATGCTCCGCAGCTACGCGTTTCACCCAAATCAAGCCTAAGCTAATTCTGGCGCAATAACTCTCACAAGACGCAGACATCCTACTGGAGATTCCTCACACCAAGTATGCCGTAACAGCATGTCGGCCCAAGATGCCCAGCGCAGGCAGGTCAACGTGTGGCTTCAAGGGCTACCCTGAAACGTGCAGTCGATCTGGCGTCAACACCGGAAAATAATCCAAAAAGTCTCCTCGATAGATATTGAGAGCACTTCAGGTCCACTTGCTCGCAGTCTTGGTCTTGCAAGTTCCACGGCGAAAAATCGCTGTGCAGCACGGACCATCTGCGAGTCTCCGTTTACCGTGCACCCATTACTGCCCTTTAGCGGCATTTGCCACCTGTGACGCAGAATGGATGGTGATGTTGACGTTGATGACATTATTTTACAGTCCCCAACTACCGAGTTTGGTAGAGTCTTGGTCCTCAGCGGAGTTGCCGCTCTGTGCAAGCTCACTATGCTGTTCATGAACCGGACAACCATCAAGAACGAGCCGGCGCTTCAGATCATCACCGACCGTCCAGAAGACCAAGCTCTGATCACAGTCTCAAATCACACGAGGTAATATCTGGTGGTTTCGGACGTGTCCCGTGCACATGGAGCGGTGATGGAGTGACATGGTTGGGCTGTGCAGTACTTTAGACGACCCATGCATTCCTTGCGCCCTTCTACCACAAGACTTCTACATGCGGGAAGCTAATCATAAGAAGACTAGATGGGTCTTTTGTGCGGAGGAAATATGCTTTAGCAATCCCATGTACTCGTGCGCTCCCTACTCCACACGTGATCAGCACATATGGCCATTTCAATGCCTGCAGCAAACACTGTTGGTCACAGAATAGAGTGTGCACAAAGAGTAGCCTTATAGTCAGGTCAAATAGGGTATTCGAACACCATGCACTTCCAGCATCCCGTTCTGGCCACACAATGCCGAGGCCCTACTGTGGATAAACTACATCAGCAGCTCACAGGCCATGCACGCCGCTCTGAAACATGAACATCAGTCATTTCCCCGCTGGAACGCAGAACTTCGTTATGGGTGGAGTTTGGGGGCTGGTCACAGCCCACGTTGTCGCAGGCGTACTCGTGGATCATATGCCGTCTGTGACACTCACATTCCTGTCAACTTCCACAGCTGCTTGGCCTTCAGAATGCAGCCCTGTTGAACTGGCGATGATGTGTGTGCTGGCCGCTCGAGTGCAGCAGAGCCGCATGTTTTTGTATCTGCTCTCTGCGGACCTTCCCTCTTGGTGCATCACCCGCACACAGGCTTCAGCAGCTGACGTTCTATTTACACAAGGTGATCCCCAGGATGACACGATTCCTGTGGCTGTGGTGATTGTGTGCATGCAGTGCCGGGTCCCTGCTTTGCCGCCCTTGGCGTTGCCGGGCCATTGCCGGGGAGTCCTTCCCCCGTTCGACACACAGGCTTCAGATGTATGAAGGTCCACATGGATCCCTCCAAGTGCTCATGGCAAGACGAGCTGATCACAACCACCTGACCGGCTGTGCCTGGACACCATGCCTGAGTTGGGAAGACTCTCCAGTCTAGGCGAGAGCCCCACTCAAGCCAACTCCTCATCCACAGTTCTTCACTTTCTTCTGACTTCAATCCACAGGGACATCCTGCCCACACCTCGTCTCACCCGTACAGCATCCTCACACCAACCGGTAGACCATGCCATGGCCTGGTTCACACCTCTTGTGGGGCGCTGCACCTGGCTGGAGCCACGCCACTGTCTGTTTCACCATCGCCAGTGCCCACCGCCCTCCGCGCACATGGACATGCCGCCAGTGCAGGGCCTTCTTCCGCTCCGGCAAGGTGCTGCCCATCAAGCGAGGGGAGGGCCTGGACCAGCCTAACCTGCAGGTGATCGCCCGCCGCCTCGGCATGCACGGCGACTGGCTGCACGTGTTCCCCGAAGGCCGCATCTCGTACGACGGCCGCCTCTCGGACCTGCGCTGGGGCGTCGGCAAGATGGTCTGCGACGTCATGAAACACTCTGGCGGCATGTGCGCCCCCTCCCTGCACCCCCCTTTCCCCAACGCCGTGGCGCCACGTGGTGCACCACACTCACACCCGCCCTGCGGCCGCCCCGCTCGACTGCCACATCATCGCTCCAAAGTCAAACTGCCGCTGCCTGCGTCCAGAAGTAAAGCTCAACCGCAGCTGCCTGCGTCCAGCCGGTGCCTCCCGGCGGAGGCCCCGCTGCAGCAGTGCCTGGCATCGCCTGCCGGTGTGCGCATGTGTTGACCTCACACCGCCGCTCCCGCGTGCAGCCCGCCGATCGTGCTGCCGTACTACCACGCCGGCATGGGCGCCGTGATGCCATACAAGGCGCGGCTGCCGCACTGGGGCCACAACGTCACCGTCACCCTCGGCGAGCCCCTCGACCTGAGCGACCTCGTGTGCGACTGCAACCGCGGCGACCGCGACCAGCAGGCGACGTGGTGCGCCATCACCGACCGCATCCGCGCCGCGCTGCTCGACCTCGAGATGCGCACGGTGGACAACGTCGACCAGACGAAACGTGGTGGCGCCGCGGCGCGGCGGCACGTGCACACGCGCAGCGGCGACGGCGACAAGGAGCGGCTCTGACGCGGCCGCCGCCGCTGCGCTGGCTGCAGGGGGGCGGCGGGTGTGCAGCAGAGCATGCATGCGTCGCCTGTATCAGGTGGTGCTGTGTGAGCGGCAAAGGCAGAGAGCTGGAGGGAGCGGGTGCGGAGCAGGTGGACCACCCTTGGACACCCTCTGGGATGGGGGCCCTCCTCGGGTAGAGCATACTCTTCGTGCATTGCAGCAGCAGAAACGGGGGTTTCTTGGCGCGCATGCATGCCGTTGCCGCGGCCAGAGCCTACAGAGGTGTCAGGCTAGCACGGGCAGGGCTGTGACGCAGGTACTGCTTGAGCAGCTCTGTTCGTGGAGCGGGAGCTGAGCAGAGGAGACGATTGTGGGGAAGCAGTGGTGTATGTTTCAGGCAGGCCTCTGGTGTGGATGCGGGCTGCTCACTTGTGTACGGACGCACCATAGCGGCTCTCGAGGCAGCTCGCCGTCAACGCACTGGTCACTGACCAAGCAGATCGCCCAGATCACTATCGCCCGGGTGTCCCAGCAGCGGCTACCCCCAGTCTTGAGCCGCATGGGACTCGCAGGATGCCCGTGGCAAAAGTGGCGGCGCTGCACGACCCAGAAGTAGACGCGACCACCCCGACGGCCTATGCATGTGGCCGTGCACAACGCCAGCAGCGGCAGCGCCTGGTTCAGCTTTTGGAGGGACCTCTCCTGGGCCATTACCTGAGGCAGGGAGGCGTTACCGAGCCCGTGGGGAAGCTGGCGGCTGATGCTACATGTGTGACGCTGCGGCAGGCAGCATGCCACAGACCACAGGGCGTATGGTTGAGCGTGCCGCTGTGCTGCAGGCCAGGCTGACTTCAGGGGTGTGGGCCGGTGAGCCTGTCAAGGATACACCTGGGCTGAGGCATGGTGCAGCTGCTGCACTGTGTGGCCAGCTGCCTGGTCTGTGAGGCCCCAGTTGTCCTTTGGTGTTGGTTAGTTGAGTGTTTGTCTTACCATCGCCTCCGCTGTCAGTGGCTGGCCACATCGAGTTGTAACTGACAAGCTGGTCTGAGCGCTGCAAGCAGTCTAGTGGCTGAGGCCGAGGGAACATGCTCCATAGTACTGCATGTCTGCGTGGGCGTGCACAACACAGTTGGCAATCGCGTGCTTAGGCTGGGCGCACTGTTACGATAAATTGCCATGTAGTCGACTAAGCATGGGGCCACGTGCGTCGTCGCTGCAGGTTTTTTGAAGCTGCTGGACAGCTCCCTCGGCCTGCTGACGTTCTCAACTCATTGCCACGAGTTGTCCAGAACATATTTCGGACAGTGAGATGGCGCGCAGGTCCCCTGGCGCCATTCGGGCTTGCTCGTACAGGGCAGTGTGTTCTGTAGAAGGTCGCTACATCGTCACTGTAATTGCATGCGCAGATGTATCAAACCACATCAATATAAGCATGTGGGCCATGGGGTGGTGACCTCGGGCAGGGCATTTGTGACCGTGTCGAGCTGGATGGAGCCGCCACGT
>JAUMHO010060519.1:0-27607 GCA_032360965.1 Ulva armoricana
CAGAAATACCATGTCGCACGTTGCACAGATTACAGGGACTAGTTTCGAACCGGCGGAGTGTCCAGGAGGGACGTATGTAGAGGTTGTGTGATAGGGTGGTCTGATTCGAGACATGTACGCTGTTGCGTGATGCACCTGTGACCGTGCCCCTCTTCGATGTAAATCCATAAGGACATTGTATGGTTGGCTGACTCTACATACATCTTGTCCTGGTGCATGGCGGGTGTGGTGCCTCCCAGGATGACGGTGCTTCCTGCTCTGACGCGGTCCCGCGGCTCTGTTTGCAGAAGGGTGAGCGTGATTCTGGCCCGGGCTTGGCGTGACGTTCGAGTTTGTGTCTGTTTGTTTTTGCACATGCCACCTTGCTGGCCAGGTGAGGTGCTTGGGGAGCCCCAGGAGAGATCGGCAAAGTAAACGTGTACGACAAACGTATCGATTGTATACCATTTTCCATGATTATATTAGGGCGGGCTGCATGACCAGTGGGTCACGAACCGTTCAGCGCTGTCAGGCAAAAACACCAGTGGACACCCCAGGCAGGACTTTGTTCCCGGACGCGGAGCGTGAAGAACCTGACGATGCACGCAGGTCCGGAAAATACACACTCTCACGATCACTGTTTTGGGACATGTGCAAATGCTGGAATATCGCAAGTAGGTGGTGATCATAGGCAAGCGGTGACGGACATTCCCGACTGCAACGCAGGAACTCTTACTAGCCCGAGGCAGTCACTAGGTACAATTAAACGTGAGCTTTGGGGAACGCGGTGTTAAAAAATATGCCTTGGTCGCTGCTGGCCTGGATATTGTGCTTCTTCCTCCAAGCAGGCTTGGTTGGAATCATATTCTACACCCTGATCCAACTGTATGATTTTGAAGAGGATCTTCTGAACAATAGTGACTGTGCGAAGCGATGCAATAGATTTGTGGTGTGCTCTGGTTCCAGCTATCACCGTACATGTCCTGCAGCTCTCCGAGACACCCCGCGGCAGCCCGATCTCAGATTTTCCGCTGTCATGGAGTATTTAGACAGACCACATTTCTTTAGCGTGCTGCAGTATATTGAGGCTGGGGTTCAAGTGGCAGTATTGCTTGCGTCAGTGGTCAGCGGTCATTTCATCGCCTCGGCGATCAACATCGTCGGGGCAGCGTTGATCGCCGAGCGCATGTTCCGCGGCAAGCATCTGCTTGATGCGCTGGAATTGTGGAAACAGCTGCCGACTGCCAGACGATTTACGTACATGAAGCTAGCTGCTTTCAGCCTGGCTTTTGTGTTTACAACGTTCAGGTGTGCTGCACCTCAGTCTTCAAACTTAAGTTTGTGATCCGCCAACCTCTCTGAACTCAATCACGCAAGGTCAAGTGCACGTGCTGCATATTGCGCTGGCCTGGTACACGTGCTTAGGGCACGGATGTGATATTGTGTGGCAGGTAGCCGCTGGGCGAGCTACCAGCCCTCGCGGATCTTGACGAGGCGTAATCGGATGCAAGCTTCGTTTCGTGCATGTTCAACCGCCGTTGCCTTTCTGATGTGTACAATGTAGAACCACCGTCAGTCCACTTCTGGCTATGACTACACCATGTTGCACATCTGCAGTGTGTTTGCTACTGCACGTAATTCGTGTGTATACTTTTATTTTGGCTTTCTGTGTTCAATTAGATCGCTCGATTCGTGGAGTTGTGTTTCTCGACTGCAGCAGTGGCACGTGTACACCGCATCAGAAACCAAGCAGTTGGTCGTGGTTGATGTCTTGAGCTTGACTGGTTGTTGCGAGCAGGCCTCCGGCTGCTCTCTTTGAGCACGAGGTGATGTGCCACCTCGGTCTTCTTCTGATTTAAGGGCCATTTGCATGTTTTACTAATCATACTTTTTTGTCATTGATCGCCAGTGGAGACGTAGATAGACGCAATGCTCGACAGTACTTCCAGTCTAGCATTTTCTCTATCCAGTCAATTAAGCACCGCTTGCACGGTTGCTTCCTCTGCTCTTGCCAGCTGGAAAGCTTCACCTTCCAGCCATGCATCATAAACGATGCTGTGTTCGTGTTGGTTGACATGGCTTGACCTGGAGGCGGTCCTGTCCATGCTACGTAGAACGTCCATGTCCTCCCACTTGCCGGTACTGCTGCACCTCTTGGTGCTATACACGACCACGAGCGTGGCGACTCGGGTTCCTTCAATTCAGCAGTCGTACATCTACCCCGCTCCATCTGCCTGCGTGTGTCCCCCCTCCTCCTCCGCCTTGCATTCTGTTGGTTTTTTTGGTTGATTGCTAAACTGCCGCCGACCGCGGTCGGCTCAACGTGTGCTTGAGAGGAGAAGTTGGTCGCCGTGCGTGGAAGCATGGCAGCGTCCCTTGACGGTACCCAACACACCTCCGTGTCGATGTAAGTGCCGCCGCAGCAGAGTCTGTGTTCAAAGCTGACATGCCTCTGCCACGGTGCAGGATGATAGAGATCCTTGTACACGAGGTCCTGTCAGATCACGGAAGATATTTACTCAAGGTACGAACCCCGGCATTGCCAGTCGCACCTCCGCCCATGCACCTGCCACGGCATGCCTGTGAAGTGAGCCTTTGCCAGCTGGGTCATGTGCCTGAACCTTCTTTGGCTTGGCTTCCGTGGAAACCTGTGAGCCACAATTTGAATCCACATGCATACGTATCACACCTGGAGAAAAGTTTGTGCATCGCAAGCTTCTTACGGTCTCACATGGTTGCGCGTGACCACGGAAATGCAGTATCCACGATTATACCTGGTTATGGTGGGCTGGTATTTTTGCTGGTAATTGTATCTTGGCCTGTGCATGCCCATGACTACAGAGTGCCTGCATGAGTTATTATAGCATAACCATAAATTGATAAACGGGTGGACTGCCACCTGCCGTTTGCAGAGTGCTTGTAGATTACATGTACTGGGCTGTGGGATTGCAAAGTTGGTGGCGCACGGCCACCAGTCGCAAGCTGCTGCCTGTGCAGCCGCTGCTCATCCACCATCATCACTTTCGCCTCTTTCTTTCTCCCATGCCACTCACTTTTGCCACCACACCTTGCCTCCTGTTCATCCACATGTCGGTCTCTCTGCCGCTTCCTCTGATGCGACTAAAGCGCGCCTCATCCACTCAAGTCGGGTGGCAGCATTGCAGCCGTTGCACGCCAACGGCCTGGGTCTGACCTTCGCCCTCGCCTCAGGCTCAAGCACGATGCAGCCACGTGGCTGCTCACTCAGTTGACTCAAATCCTGATGGCCGCACGCTCTCCCTCTTAGAAACAGCCGCAAGACAACTCTGTTTACTCGCGTTGCACCAGTGGGCCAATTGGCGATGGCAGGGCACCATGCTCCCGCACAACCGGCGGCGCACGTAGCCACCGCAAGCTGTGATCGGCCGTTCTTTCACCGGTGCAGTGTGAAGCAGGTGTCTGCACCACGACCTGGCTACAGGAGTGCACCGACGCCTGGATGCTTGGTGTGCATGCCACGCTAATTGGCCGGAGGGCTGTGCTGCCGAGCACCTCCTCCCCGGATGACTCGGTTGCGCTCTGTAGCGTGATGCCCGCACCGCCCCCACACGGCGCCTCTACGTGTTGCGCCACTCACACCACCGCCATGCGGGTGGCCCTCCCACCCAGCACAGCCACCGAATGCAGCAACGCCGCGGGTGCACCCCGTACCGGCATCGCACTCTGCCCGTGCTCCCTCGCCGTGTCCGGTTACTAGAGAACCGGATGTACCCGACTGCCTCGCAGGCAAGCGCTGCACGGCAGCATCAGACCACAGCTGCAGTTGCACCGCACCACGGATCGCATGCATGGGTGGACACGGCCGCCACTGGCGCGCCCACATCGGCACCAGCCCAGCCTCCAACGCCGGCAACACTCGTCTGCTGCCACGGGGCGTGTGGCCCCTGTTGGTGCACAAAGCGTACCGGTAGACACGCCTGCACCGGCGTTGCGCTGCTTGCGCCAGATCTGAGCCATGTTCCTCTGTAACCCGCTCCGGGTAGCACAGCGCGGGGTATTCGAGGAGAGGCTGTCTCCTGTGTTGCGTGCCTCCCCACGTACTCGGGGACGCGGTGCTATTGCATCACACCCTGACGCACGCCACACGCGGTGGCCTGAGAGTGCATGTGAGAGTGCATGTGAGAGTGCACGCCCGCCGCAGCCACAGGCCTCGTTAGCTCCGCCGGAGGTAGGCGTGGTAGACGGTGCAGTCACACGCACCCGCCGTGGGGACCGCGCGGCTGCCGCTGACGACCGCCATGCATGCAGCACATCCTCCGGGATGCGATGAGGGACACGGTGCACTACTGACTGCGGACCGCGCGGCTGCCGCGGCCGCGCCACGCTGCCCACGCCCCCGGAACCTCTCCAACGCGGAGCCTAGCCTACCAGCAGACCTCAGCGGTGTCCCCGTGCTGTGCTGTGCTGCGTCCGTGCGGCATGAGCAGCCCTGCTACAAGGCTTCAGAGCATCGGAGCCACATCGGAGTTGTGAATCGGCGCGCCGCGCGGCCGACGGGTCACAGGCGCGGCAGGGACTGATGGGCCGGCGCCATGGTGTGTGCTGTGCGTGGCGTGACAAAGGCGGCGTGAAGTGGTCGGCAGTGCTGCGGAGCCTCGGCGCGTCCTCGTGTGGGTTCGGGCTGCCCGCACGCTGGGTGTGGCTCGAGAGGCCGCAGAGGTGAAGGGCACATGGGTGCCTGGCTGGCCTGGTTGGCCTGGTTGTTTAGTCTTGGTTGGTCATGGATGACAAGGGTTGTGTGGACACTCGGCATCATGTTGCATCATCTGTGACCAACCAGCAGTGACCCATCCCGTCTTAAGACATGCTTGAGACGGGGGTCTCTGGTAGCTGCCTCTGCAGTCCCTCGGCTGGTGAGGAGCTGGTGAGGGGCAACCGTGGGGTGCTGTTGCTCTGCAATGGTGTGTGTAAGTGCAAGTGTGAGTTGTAGTGGACTGCATTATGCCACACCTGGATTATGCCATTCATCCAGCAGCCTGGTGGGCAGCCTCTCCCGGCCAACATGCAGGTATCCACATGCGGTACAATTGTTCAGGGAACAGCCGCATCGGCGCAACGGAGCGGTTGCTTTGGTAACGCAGGTTTGCAGGAGCGGTTGGGCCTGTTGCAACGGTGGCCGGGCAGTGCATGGGTGTTGCTGACGTGGCATCACCACTGTATGACCGGGCACGCTTGCGCGCTGATGATGCTCCGCGGAGAAAGGGGCGGTCAACAGACTGCGATGACTACTCCCGCCCAAGCTTGTGCAGGCAGAGCGGTTTCTGGTTGTCGTGCATGCTGCTGCAGCAGTTATGAATATGCCCTGTACGAATGTTGCGACGTCGCATATCCTGCATTGAGCCGACACGTAGGGCGACCGTGGTACCAGGTGACGATATCGATGGAGGGTGCGTGCACGTATGTATGTATGATTACATCGCCGTATCCATAAGGACATTGGCACCTCCGGTAACCGGGACCGATTAAAGCACGTGAGCATGAGATGCGCACAATTGTACAACGTTAACTCCGCGCGGCCGCCCAGTTATCCTCGGTGCGTCAGCCGCAACGTGCCGGCAAAAGCATAGAAAGGAAGGACATGGCCATATCATACATAAAATGGTGCTGCTCGTGATTGCAAGTCGAGCAGCGCAGCTGCCTGCCACCCGCAAACGCGTCAGAGCAGTCAGGAAGCGTTGAAGCCGGTCCACGTGCGCACGGTCCTAGTCACCACGCCCTACTCTCCCGTGCGTCTACATCAACGCGCACGCACCGCTACTGGGCTGCACCTGCATGCGATCGCAGCGCCATGTTTGCAACAGCACGAGCGCGCACTGTGTAACGCTGGTTGTGCCTGTTGTGGCAGATCGGTCACGGCCTCGGGCTTCAGCGCGGCGGTACACCTTCCCCGTCGCTTCCGGCGCTGCTGTCTGGCAGAAACATTCACGTTGAAGCACTCGGCAGTGACGACGTCACGCAGTGGATGCTCGCGGCGAAGCCGCATCCAGTCCTCAGCAGCCTGGTGTCCGCAAGTCTGCTGAAGGCCTGTCAGCAAGTTTCCCGAGACCTGTGCACACTCCGCGTGCTGCCGAGACGGGACCCTGACGCGTCGACAGGTGGCGCAGCTTACGCCTTCACTCGTAAGCGCAATGCAGGGTATTCGGCGTTATTACGACTGCAGGATCGGCTCTACCGGCCATCGGATGTGAAAACCTGTGGGGACCATGTCCGCAGCTCTCACAGTAGCGGCCCTCCGTCCTGCCACAGCCTGTGGAGGGGAACGTCGCCGTCTGCTCTGGTGCTTGTGAAGCAGTACCACCAATGCAACCACAGCGCGGACAAGCCACAAGCACAGCCACCCCCCCCTACCCCTCTCACGCATGAGGCATCCCAAACATCCCCGAACAAAATAAAGGCAGGCCCAGCACACCCCCCCCTCCCCTAACGCATCACCATACATAGCAACTCCTTCAGCCGCCCTTGCACACTTGTGGGTTCGCCGTGAGCCTGGGGTGCCACATGCTTCTGCACACCCCCTGGCTTGTAATTGGTGGAGCACACACAGACATGGCCCCTAGTATCTGTGATTGTTCTGTGTGCTCTGCTCGGCACTGGGTGCTGCGTGGGTGGTGCCGTGCACTGTCTCTGCATGCCGCTGCAGCGTCTTCCTCTCCGCTGGTGCCCTGGGCGGGGTTGACACATGCTGCCACAGCACGCTGCAGTCGCGACATGGACACATGAAAGTGACAGGCACGGCACAGGTGCCGGCGCTGGCGGGGGCGTGAGGGTACGCTGCTTCAGCATTACACGCGGGCACGTGCCCGATCACGCACGCACACCTGATGGCGCTGCCGGTGGACATCCGAATCAAGGTCAAACGGTAGAAACGTCATGAATACCCGCCATGAACACGTTGCCATTCACCATTCACCGCGGGCATCCGTCACCACTGGCACCCTGGCCCCCCAGGTTGTCAGTCCACCCTAACTTTCAAACTGCCATCGACTGCCATCTCAACACTCGCATGCGGTCATAGTATCTAGCATCAATGCCACCATCCCATTCACTGTGAATTACCCTGCACGCACTCTCCTATCCGAGCGGTCGCCTCACACCAGAGACCCCACCGCTGCACTGCCACTGCACCAGTCGCGCAGTGCCTTCATGCCTCCCAAGTCTCGCAACGTTCTAGCCAACTGTCTGGCCAACTGTCTGTCAAACCATGCAGAGTCGCTGCACCTCACCGTTGCCGCAGCGGCTCGCCGCAGCAGCCCGAGCCCCAGAGCAGAACACTAGGTCACACCGGCGGTGCCGCTATATATGATACACGAAAGAAAAAGGGGCGCCCGGCAACGCCCGCGGCTCCACAGCAGCTTAACCCCGCCACTGCCCCCGCTACCCCCAACTGCAGATTGACCCCTCGCCAGTTATGTCATAGTCAAGTCATCGGGTCCAGTTGCATACTGCGTCGTCACTCACCGCCGCCGCCGTGGCACGGCGCGGCGCCACTACAGCCCTTCATGCCGATCTCACACCCCTGATCCCCGTTTGGCAGCAGTCCGCGTCGCATGTCCGGCACCGTCCGCGCCCTAGCATGCTGTAGCGTCAGAGTGCAGCATCTCGGCTTGACTGCCGTATGCGCGACTGCAGTAGCGTGCGGCCTGGGCCGGCGACCCGGCAAAACCAGGCACAGGATCAGCAGATCCTTGGATGTGCCGGAGGCAGAGCTGATTATGCCGCTCATCGCCACCCTGGCCGTGCGGCACCATCTCGCGAGGTGGAGGGTGACCCCGGCACGTCCATGCTCACGCGCACATCAGCTCCTTTAGATGTCGGCAGCATCACCGATGCCGTCGACAGGGTGGACCCGACAGAGTCGGGCGGGGGCCGCCGCGCAGGCAGCACGCCGAAGTGCGCCCCGCGCGGTTGTGCCTCGTGTGCGAGCGGCACGTGCGCCAGCACCCGCTCGTGTGCTGCCTGCACCGCCGTCTCCGGCGGCCCCAGCATGCCAGGCCTCGCGGCGGCGGCGGCTGCCGCCGCGGCGGCACACTGATTCTGCGCAAGCAGTGCGTGCACGTCTATCCGGCTCGCGCGATACACGTGCCGCCGCTGCGGCCCGGCGAGCGGCCGGGGCGCCAGAACGCTGAGTACGCTGCCCCCGCCGCTGCTGTACCCTGTGCTGCTTGTGTGCGAGCGCCGCGAGCGCTGTGAGCTCCGCGGTGTGCCCCACGCGCACGAGTCCGCCGTCACGAAGCTGCCCGCCATCCCCGTCGCGATCAGCTGGTCCACCACCAGCTTCTTCCGCCGCAGCGACGCGGACAGGCCCCCCGAGTGAACGCTGCTCATAGACGACGGCAACCCCGGCAGCGCCAGGACCTCGTCCGACCCCTCCGCCTCTTCGTCTTCCGCAGCGTACGTGGCGCTCTGTGTCGACTCCTCGAGGTCCCCCGTTGTGTCGAGCTCGTCAGCCGCGTACGGCACCGGCGGCACCTCAGCCACGTGCCCCGCAAAGAGCTCCCCTGTCGCCTCCAGGTCTTCCGTCGTGCCCGCCTCGTCGTCTTCCTCAGCCGCGTCGGGCACCGTCGAGAGCTCCTCCACCGTTGAGAGCTCTCCGACACTGGACAGGTCTGCGGATGTGTGCGCCAGGAAGGCCGGCGGCGCGGCAGAGTCCGCGATCTCGTCCAGCGAGGGCGGGTCGCTGCTGTGCTGCGTGCTGTGCGTGCTGGACAGCATGTTGTGCGGTAGCAGCGTCAGGTCGGGCGCAAAGTTGCGCGGTGAGAGGCTGGCGTTGAGGGGCCGCGGCAGGCCGCCGCTGGAGGACGGGAAGAGGGTCAGGCTGGCGTTGGGGGTGCGGCTCTTGAGGCGCCGCGGCGACGGCCGCAGCCGCGTGGGGCGGCTGTTGGGGTAGTGCCGCAGCCGGGGCGACTTGCTGCTCGCAAAGCCGGCGTACCGCTGGTGCAGCGCCGCCAAGGTCTCCGGCGTCCACGGCAGCGGCAGTCCGGGACCGCTGCCGGCGCTCCCCGGCAGGAGCAGCCCGGTTGGTCTGCCGAGGCTGTTCGGCCTGTCGCACGAGTTCAGGGGGTTTGTGGAGGCGGCGGATGTCGGCGCGATGGACGACGTGGGCGCGATCGAGGTCGGGGCGGCAGACGAGTCGATGGAGGTGGGGTGTATCGTGGATTCAAGGGACGTGGGGCACAGGGTGGAGGCGGGGAGGATGGTTGATGCGTCCGAGGAGATCGGGACGGAGGAGATGATGGAGTAGGGTTGGGGCAGGCTGGAGGCGGAGTCGGAGGATGCCGGGGCGGCGGAGGCCTGGGACGCCGGGGCAGATGCGTGGACGGAGGCTGCTGCGGAGGGGGGGCGGGAGGGGGCCCGGGAGGCGGGGCAAGAGATGGAGCCGCTGAACTCGTCGGAGCCGAGGGAGGCGATGGGGGGCGTCAGCGGTATTGAGCTGATGGAGTAGGTCGGGCGCAGCATCGTCGTCGCCCGCGAGGGGGGCCGCTTGTGCGGCGACACGCGGTAGGGTTTCAGTCCCACCGGCAGGAAGATCTCAGACTGTGTGTACGCGTTGCCGGAAGAGGCAGGGGTGGGAGAGGATGGCGGCTCCGCGGCGCGGATTGACGGCGGCGGCGACCTGGTGTCCTGGGTTGTGGCCTCCGGGGTGTTCAGCTGGGTGGCAGGGGTGGGCCCACACGTGCACCTGCATGCATGCAGCTACCATGTTTGACACCAACGCAACTACCACATGTGATGTCGGGTGGTATGTGACCACAGGGACAAAGTGGATGTTTAAGAGTACGTGATGCCATGGTTGCCATGGTTGCACGTGATGGTGGTTGTCAACACATGGAACCAACAGGGGGGAGCAGTGTCCCACAATGGAGCAGTGCCTCACAATGCCCCAGTTTGATATGGATGGGTACCTATTTAACCAGAACAGAAAGGGGCTCGGGAGCCACAGCGTCCATCTGCACTTTTGACTGCAGCCATGCACACGCACGAACCGAAGGCACCCCAAACAAGTGTGCACCTGGTAGAGTGAAGTGAACACAGCAGGAGACGCTCTGGCCATGTGCATGCATGCCGATGTGTGCATGTGCAGAGTGGAGTGAGTTGTCCCGAGTGCGTTGGGGTGGGTCGGGTCGGGGCTGTGCTGTCCAAAGAGGACTGTGCCAAGCAAGTGGCAAGCAATGTGCCCAGTGAGTGACCAGGGGGAGTTGGGCCCCCAAACACTGTGGCACCGCGGTGAACTACATAATCTGAACTACATAATCTCGATCATGCCAAAAAGTGGTTGCTTGGAACGGAGGCCTTGGGGGGATCAACCCATGTGAGTCCGCAAACCCACAAACTGTGTACAAACTGTGTACAGTGCATGAAGGAGGGACAACTGGCGCAACAAACAGATTACATACCATTGCCATAACATGTGCCAGCACTGAGGGGCTAGTGCCACCTGGCTTCTGATGTCCAGCAGCAACATGCACGCCGCGTGTGAGTGGTGAGTGAATGGTGAGTGAATGGTGAGTGTGGTGAGTGCACGGGATGGCACATGGAGCACCATGGAGCATCATGAGCAGGCTGGTGACCCCTCCACACTCATGACACACAGTCTGAAAACACACTCTGAACAACCACTCTGAACAACCACTCTGAACACACAATCCCAGCAACACATGAACCAGTCATTGGCAGGCCTGCCCACCAACGATCACCCACCTCACCTATCCTATCCACAACATACAGTGAATGACATGGACTGTCCATAATGAGGCAAAGTGCATTAACACATGTATTGACACAGGCAGCACAGACACAGCCTGGCAGCACATGGGCCTTACACAGAAGCTGAGCGCATCCGCCAGTGAACTGGGAGGGTGACAAACCGAAACCGGCAATCAGGCCACGCAGGAGATAGGAGCATGCACAGGATGGAGACAGCGGTGCGACAGTACAGGGCACGCACCCGGAAACTCCTGCAAAGGTCCCGCTCTCGCGCCCCAGACATGCGCCAGCAGCCCCCGCTGCCGCCCCCGCCTCGCCGCCTGTCGTGGCCGCCCTGTCCGCACAGAGCGAGGCGCCCGCGCGGTCCAGCAGGTCGCTGGCCTGGGAGTCCCGGAGAACCGCGGCGTCCTGCCGCGTCGCGCGGCCGCGCACTAGCGCCGGGAACTCGAGGCTGGAGTACGCCGCGATGCTCGCCGACGGCAGCGGGATGCCGGCGGAGTCGGCGATCGCGGCGCAGGCGCGGTCGCCACACTCCTCCCCGGACGCCGACGCGGCCTCGCTGTCCTCCGCTGGGTCCTCCCACAGCGGCGCGGTCACGCTGGCATCGTGCACGTCTCCAAACGTGCCGTGGAGGCGCGCGTGCGGCTGTGGCATGCGGGCTGCGATCATGCCCAGCAGGCTGCCTGAGGCTGTCGAGTGCAGAGACGACATGATCGTGCCCGGGAGGGAACACGCGGCCAGCCTGCTGCAGTCGGCCGTCGCCGTCTCACACGCTGTGCCGATCGTCGACATGATGTCCTCCCCGGCGAGGGTGGCGCCGCCAAAGTCGCGGCTCGTCGCGACACTCGTGTCCACCGCACAAACGTCCACGATCACATCCGCGCTCACGTCCGCCAGCGAGCTGCTGTGCTGTGTCATGCTGGGCGAGTGGGAGGATACGCCTGCCATCGACACGATCTTGTGCCCGTCGGTAGTGTCCAACGCGATGGACGACGCGTCCGGGGAGATGCGCAGAGCCGTGCCGACACCACCATGGTCCGGGATGGACGCCGACTCTTCGAGCTCCTCCTCGACCGTGGTCGGCAGAATTCCAAAGTAGTCCACGACCTGAGAGGAGCGGGGGAGGTTCGCGGCCTTCGCTGCGGCCGCGTTGGAACAAGCGGCGAGGATCGCCGCGCTTCGTGCGGAGCGCGGCGGGTCGACGTAGAGGTGGACAGAGAAGTCACTGGAGAGGTTGGTTTCGGCAGCGAGGGAGAGGGCGCGGATGCGGGCGGATGCCGGGGGGCTGCCGGTGGAACGAGCGCTGCCCGTCTGCAGCCACGACTGGAATGAGGCATGGTGGGTGGGGGACTCGCAGAGGGAGGACGCGGGGGAGAAGAGCGCGGCGCCGTGCTGTGAGGAGAAGCTGCTGGGGGGGCCGGAGGGGGGCGGCCGGAGGGGGGTTGTGATGGGGGGGGGCTGCTGGGCCGCCGCGGTCTTGGACGAGTCGTCGGTGATGGAGTGGAGCGAGAGGGAGTGCTGGGCAGCGCGCTCCATCGAGGCCGAGGTGCTGCCGGCAGAGTCGCTGCGGGAGCGGAGGGGGGGCAGGCGGGGGTTGCCGCGGTCGACTGGTTGGCGCGGGTGTGTGGGCTGCGGGAAGGCGGCGAGGACGGTGGGTGGGGAAGATCGGAGGTGCGTGGCAAACGTGGCAGAGCCGCCGCCGCAGCTGGAGGATGGGGAGGTGGGTGGCGAGGTGGAGGGGTCGCTGGATGGCGGTGTGCCGCCGCATGGGTGGAGGAAGGGGTGTTCGGGGGCGAGGGGGGCTGGGAAATCGGCAAACGGACGGGGGGAGGGGGTGGAGGCCATTGACGCGGTCTTGGCACAGGCGGCCGCCGTCGCCTGCGACCGGCCGCTCTCGCCGCCGGTGTCCGTGGCGGCGGCAGCGGAGTGGACCCAGGAACTGACGGAGGACACGGCGGAAGAGAAGGGGCCGTCAGAGAAGGGGAGGGAGGGGGTGGTGCGAGAGGAGGCCTTGGAGCGCAGGCTGCGGCGCAGTCGGCGGCGGTGCTGTGGGCTTGCATCGTCGCGGCGGCGCCGTGAGAAGGGGCTGAAGCACCCGAAGAGTGACATCAGCCTTGATGATGCGGTGCGGGGCAGTGGTGCTATGCGAGGAGAGCGGGCCACCTGCAGCGGGAGTGCCGGCTGAGTGTGGGCGGGGGCCACGGTGGGCGAGGCTGCCTGGTGTGCACAGGCCGGCGCGGAGTGCGAAGTGGGCAAACTCTGGAGCTGTGCGGGCCACTGGGCTGGTCAAACGTGACCTGAATGAGAAGGGATCGACAGGGCACAGCTCGCCGTACGTGCGCGCCACCACGTATTGATCAGACTGCTCAGTTCTGGGGTTGTGCGACATGCGGCCGACTTCACAGCTGATTTTTCGGATGCGAACGAGGAGTGTCTTGCACGGGTTTCGCCTCGGACCTGTCGAACATGACATTGCAGAGCACAATTCCCGAACAGAGCACACTGCTCTGCTCGTGGCGTGACTTGCGCGCCAGCCCTGTCCAGAGCCGATCGAAATGGAGCCTAGGCCGGACGGCAGACGGGTGACCGGACAACGCGAACAGTGGGCCGTGACAGGGGCTAGCAACCAGACTTGACAGGCAGACAATTGTCACTGTAAGAACGGTGCCGCCTACAGCGGACATGTTGGTCGTCAAATCACGGCGTCCTGTGGAGACGTTGAACTCGACAAAATGGCGGGCACGGTCGTGCAGAAAGCCTATCAACTGGCTGCATAGATAAACTTTGTCGTATAAACATTCAGTACGCTGTGAGCTGCTGCGGACAGTACCTTGCTGGCCCCGGGGTGCTGTCCACCACTGTGCATGGCCGAACAGGACTCTCGGTAGGTCCCTTCCGCAAATACGCAAGCACAGTCGATCTGCTGTCGTTCTGTTCTCCCGCAGTGAGCGACGAACACGAGCTACGCTTGCTGCTACAGCTGCCAGCTACCCCGCAGTCCGCGACGCGTACGCACGCCTAGCAGAACGCCTGCTGACCATCGCCGCATGCGTGTCCCTCTCCTTCCAGAGTAGCCCCAGAACAGCAGCCAGCTATACAGAAACACATCAACAATAACGGTACGGCGCCTGCGTGCAGATCCGATGCCGTCTGCAGCTGTCGCACAATACGCGCGGCTAGACACGAGGACCGAAATGTGCGCGTGAGGACAAGGAGTCAATGGAAAGAGCCAACTCCAGCTCTAGATCCAACCACTGTACAGACGTGATCAGCTGGTCTGTTGGGATAGGGCAGGTGCGCTGATTGACTGAACATAGGTCGCACCTCAGCCCATGCGCAGTCGGCGTGCATGCACAGGCCATATGCCACCGTTCATAAGCATGCAGTGGCAGCAACTACGCCGCGCAAGCATCCCTGCGACGGCGCTACCTATGCGGTGCTTCCTACACCTAAGGGCGGGATGCTTAGTGCTTAGCTGGAATAGAAAGGCCAGTGGGCTTCACACGCAAGCTGAGACGAAACTCCACGTAGAAATATTCAGTGCTCACACAGCGTGTATTCTGTTGACACCGACAGGCATTACGATGTACTGAGGCCCGTCAGCGGCATCATGCCGGCTAAGGGTGCACTCATTCATCTACGCCATTGCGAGTAACGACGTTTAACTGATGGAATTTGACACCGATGTGCATGCCGCGGCGATTGCATGCATGCAAACACACCACAACGCTGGCATGCACACAGTTGTTGCCCACAACAACCGGCCTGCGCGGGGCTGCCTGTGCCACCGCGCCGATGATCAGCATCCAGATCAGCGTGCCAGAGCTGCGGCTCTGAATCGCCGCTCGGCTTCGACTGCAGCCGTTAAGGACAGCCTGATTGCTTATTAGCTTGCAATCGCATGCGGCCAGCCATGCGCGTGGCCTTGGGACTCGATGATCGCTGCAAACCATTCTGTTGCAGTGCGCACCAGCATCAGCGCGCTTCCATTCGCGTCCCAGATCAAAGATGTATCCTCCTGCTCTCCATCTTTCTGGACATCTCCCGGTGGATCCATAGCTGTCGGCAAGCACAGCTGGCCGTTCCTGCGTGGCGCCCTGTTCAAAGCATGCCTGAAACTGAAGTACACATGCCAAACAGACCTTTCCTCCCTGCCAAAACTTTGAAACGCAGTGCACAATCGCAAACAAATGGGCTCGATGCGTGGCAAGGAAGGTTCAAATGATTGGTTCATGGGCCGTGCGTTTTTCGATGGCCCTTTGACTGGGCCAGCATGCATGCGCTCCACACAAGGAACGCAGAATTCGCCTTGGGGATCGGGACCGTCATGTTCGACAAGGACGAGGTATCGATCGGTCGCCAGGACGCGACCAGTTCGCCATGCCAGGATCTTGCATGCACTTGCGGCAAGGGCTCCCGCCGCATCCAGTCGGACAAGTCCTGGCCAGGCCTGGCTGGCCTTCAACGCCACCCAGACCTGCGCCAGATTCACTGACAGTCTCTACCAAGGCACGGACCGACCTCAGACGTGATTTTTCAGACTGCGCCGCACTCCGAGGCTGATGTCCGCGCGGCCGGGGCACCACGGGTGCTCATCAGCGAGCGCGCCTCTGCGGATGGAAAGCAGTGTTACTAAAAGCCCGTGCGCAGCTGCGGGCTTGCCCCAAAATTTTTATATATGTATATGCGTGTCCTGCCGTGTCGCCATGATTGTGCATGCCTCGCCGCGCGCATCGGTGGCGTAGGCGCCGATGGGGCTGGACAAGTGCAACAGCAGGCCCACTTTCTGCTTCAAGCACATCCACGGCCACCACAGCAGGGCCATGGACGCACTCCGACGCGGAAGATTTTCCTGACGACCTAAATTCTGGATATCTGCCCTTCCAAGGTATGTCTTGGCACGTCGCGGCCCTGCATCCGGTAACGCTGCCAACGAATAAGGTCAGCGCGCAACCACCGCAGCCGCGGCCACTGAATTTCACACTGGCCTATAGAATTTCATACTTGTCGTAGAAACCTGTCTTATGTTTCCCCTGCAGCGCACAGGATTGTGGCTGGGCTCTACGAGCGACACTGCTCCTGCAGCTGCACCACCACGATGTGGAGAGGGAGCAGAGAGAGGCCGACCCGCGCCGCAGCAAGGCGAAATAAGAAAGAGATCTTGTTCGGCCACATGCTGAACAAGCGTACAAGCAACAGACAGCAGAACATGTTGCACCTCCACATGCAGTTCCTCATGTCCCACACCGGCCAGACAACACAAGACATGAATCTACACCGAGCATACTTCTACTGACGTCTATAGTCCAAGCTATGGGCGAATGCTGTGCAGAACTATCACTGAAAACGCGATGTTGCCAATTCCTTGGGGGTGTCAGCCACAACATGGCCATCTAGCGACATACACACCCACCGTCAAGCATGTTCCACGTCGTAAATTGAAACTCCCACATGGTCCATAGTTGGCGATGGCCGACACAGTGAGCACGGCAGCAGTGCCGCCTGTTGCTCTGCCATCCGGGCACTGCAGCATCGGTCCAAGCATCCCATGCAAGGCACTAGGACCTGGTCAGGGCTAGCAGCAGGCCAGCGCGGCCCCCCTGGCCTCTGGCCACCAGCACAGCGCATCCAGAGGGCCCGTCCGCTTGTATGGCTGCAACACAGCCGCCCATGCCACACGTCCACAGCTACTCAGGCGCCTGCCAAAGCATGGATCAGGTGCATCCGGAACGCCGGGTTGGATCAGGAAGAGCGCACAGAAGTGGCGCAGTAGGGCATGCACATGGAGCAGGTGGTAACGTTCACACCACTGCAGCGTGTGGGAGCAAAGGCAACGCAGCGGTCGGCTGTACTCTTCTAACTGCATGCCGTTCCAACTCTCGCCCTTCCGGCGAGCCACCTCCATGAGAGAACAGCAAAGGCCGGTCAGCACCAGGTCGCGAGGTAGGGTCCGTGCGCAAGCTACGCGCACCCACCTCTCACGCACACAACTCCCACATACACGAGCATCGTATTAAACGTCATGCTACGCAGTCTGCTAGCGGAGACCCCACAGGAGACCCGCCCCAGTGCTGGCAGCACTGTTCTATTCTGCAATCGCTTGTAGGAGCACACCCCTTACAACCCGAGCCATAGAATCAAAGTTGCTGGCTTTGAGAGGTCTACTGCATGTACCACCGGTTGGCCCCAGTGTTGGCACCTCAGTCCTCGTGGCGATCATCAGATGGAGGCCCCTCCTCACGTGACATTGCTAGCTGACCTTCCAAAGTCAATGTATACACTAAGGAAGATTTTTCCCAACAAAGGCCGCGAGCTGTCAACACTGGCCTCCTCCCCTGCCTGCTCCCTCCCACAGCCGCCTGTGGAGGAGCTACTTCAGAGAGTCCCCCCCATCCACTCCTGATACTGTACAGATTGTACCAACACAGGGTAGGCGCCAGGCGTGTCTGCATGGGGTGCGGGGTGTTCCTCCTGCGACACCGCAGCCCCAGTGAGGAGCGCCACATACATGGCGCGTCCTGCAATGACACCACCAGACAGTGCGCACGCTGGCAAGCTGGCGTCCGTGCCCTGAAAACACAGCCGAACAACACGGGTTTGCTGGATTAAAGAAGCCGGAATCTGCCAAGTTGACACTGGTTGCCACGCCAGCGCACAAGCCAAGCCGCTCGCACGCAGCACCCGCACCTGCGCATCTCCTGTACAGCACAGCACAGTACTGAGGACCGACATCATCCTGCCCTGCCTTGCTTTGGGAGGCAGAGGGCATCAGGTCAGGACCCCATACGTGCAGTCGCGAAGGCTCTGGGGGCAACTGTGCGGTTCCCAGCTGCACATGGACTCTGCCTCCTGGAGGGGAGCTTGTGGAGAATCATGATATATGATCGCTCTACCATGATTCACAGGCACGTCGCGACATACCTGTGAATCATGGTAAAGCGGTCATATACCATGATTCTCCACAGAGCTGGTTGAATTATGAGGCCTGTGTGGAGGGCTTCTTGGTCAGCAGTGGGTTTCCCCTCTAGCTGCAGATCTCGTCAGAAATGCTGTCACACAGTCGCATCGGCGAGTAGGTGTCCCACTTACATTTTCACATTTACAGTCGCACGCTATCCTGGCAACCACGGATCCAGTGGTGGGAAAGGCTGGACAGAACCACATGCATGGCGCGCACGTGCACGCGCGGCCAACTGCACCTGGCTGACGCACCGGCAGCCTCAGTGGCCGCGCAATGGCCGTCGTGTGCAGTTACTGCAATTGGGTTTGTCTGGGAGTGCATCTGCGGAGTTTTGTTGGCAGCAAGAGCAAGTTTGGCGACGAGTCACGGTGCACTGGCGGACGCGTTGATTCAGGAACGTGTGGTTCCGGACGCACCTGCAACCTGTACTCGCACTCCAGTGCTGGAGGCGCGTTAACTGGCACTGTAAGCACACGAAATGCTCGGTTTCCAGCTTAATTCGCCTTCGAGTGAAGCTCATGGCGCTTCTGTCCGTGTATGTGCAGGGAACCCTTGGCTCGTGCTCCAGCTTGCTGCAGCGGCACAAGATCGCCATGGTCACGATCGAGATGACCACAAGTTCACTATGAACTGTACGGTCGATGATGCGCAAAACGTCATGGCGCCTCCACAACTCTGACGCTAACTTCATCCCGGGGAGATGCTGGCGACAAAGGGAGACAACGTAGACTGTGATACCGCATCGATCTCGTTGGCACAGTGGTAGCTGGGACGACTTTAAATTTCTCCATGTCGGTCAACCTCGGGCACGGGCGCCAGGAATACGGAGAAGATTGCCATGAGCTGCTGCAAAAGACTGAATGGCACCTGCAAGGTTGGCCTGAACCCTCACACTTTCAGGCTCCGTTCGCCAAGTACCGGGGCAGATAAATCGTGATTGATGATTTGCGCAAGACTGTACACGCTTGTCAGTTACAAGATCCCTAATCCTCCAATAACTCTGGGAGTTGGATCGGTGCGGGTTGTAAGATGGAGAGTTGGGCAGTTAACCAACAACTGACCCATATGGAGTCAGTGTGCAATCAATTATAAGGGCCCGGTGACAGTATCAGACAAACACCAGACAAACACCAGACACAGGCTATCAGCTACACAGTATCGGTGCAGGTGACTGGCAGGAGCTGGAACAAAATCAGCAGGTCAGCAGTTTGCATCTGGAACCAAAGTGTCTAGTGGGACAATGTCTGAGCTTTGTTTCTGGCAATGTCTGGAACCGGATACAGCGGTGGGGCAGACCTGTACCTATAGGCGAATGCATATGGACGTGGAAGGTTTTCATGGTTCCGTTCAGGTGGCTTGTCAAGATATTCTCCCTGCAACGGTGTGTTCATCACCAGTCATCAGGATCTCATTGCCATACACTGGTGCACACATGCCGCAGTGCACTTGAGGGTCGTTTTTGGCGCTAGACAGCTGGGTCAAAAAAACCTTCATTCTATCAGTGTCAGCCAGCAAGCGTGCGGACCAGTAGCTACCAAAAAACTCGTATAGACTGTTCGTGAGCTCGAGCGCACAAGTCTTAGTGTAGCTAGCGCAAGTTATAGTGTTCACACATGTCAATCAAAACGCCCACGTATAGTTTTGGTGCTCTCGGCATGTCCTCAGCTGCGGTGCATGCCCCGTCTGACAGACCTCCAGATCTGCATGGACGTTCACGGCTCCACGGAAGCGACGGCCACGCGTATGTAGAAATCGGCGCACAGCAGCCGTTACTCCGATGAAGATAGACCTACGGGGCCTTTTTTGGCAAGGAGGCTTGACAGCTGCAAGAGATGTGAGAGCGCATGCGGTTCCACGAGCTGCGGAGCTAGATGTGAATGCGCACGAGAGCTACGGATGCACATCCAGCAAGCGAGAGTTTTGCAATTTGCGAGCTCTCGCACGTCTACTGAGGTGCAGCCGGTGTGCAGTTGACGTAGCTGCTGTTACTATATGTGCTACACATGCACATGTACAGTCCGATGTGCATGCAATAACGTGTGGCCGGTCCGTGTTTCAGATACGGGAGTATGGGAAAAGCTTTATAATCGCTGATCACCTGCGTCCAGCATGATCCAGAGACGCTGCACAGAACACTGCACAGAACGACTCTTGCAACAATACCACCCGAGACAATCTGAATCTCACACTGACCGCCTGTCCACAAACAGCTGCTGCTGAATTCGAAGCTACATCAGCTCTGGAGATCTTCTATTGGTCTGGTGTCGAAGTTGTTGCACTGCACTGCTTGTGCTGTTGCTGCCCTCTTCTGTGGCACACAACAAGCTGACAGAAAGTTATGCACTGTGTTGCAACTCTTGCATGCAACTGAGGCTGTGTTCTGATCTGGGGCTTTATCCACATCCGGTCTGTCCCACATGTACATTTTGTCTGGTTAAACACAAGCACAGGTCTGCAGGTGCACTGTATCTGTACACTGGCACTGCCACAGCTCAGTGCCACGTGCCTCACCAAAAACCTATCGACCTCCCTACGTCATCTTGCGTGGGGTGGCGTTGCTGATCGGTGTGCGGTTGGTCGGCGTGTCCTGCAGAGGCCACCTCCAACACCAGTGGCACAACAGACAACATGCCACCATGTGCCTCCTGCTCCTGCTGCCTCAAGCTGAGGCAGGCACCCGCTCACGTAGGCAAGAGCCGTCCAGCATGGGCGGACCTTGCAGGCCAGGATACGGGCTTGCACAGTGTGCTACGCACAGCACAGCACAGCAGTATCGGGTAAGCATGGATCCTTGATAGAGGAAATCCGAGTTGTTGAGACCCGGGAAACCCAGACCAGCTGCCACACACTAGTGTACACTGTACACTGTACAGTGGCTGATGCCTGCCTGGGTACAGCGTGATGCCCGAGTCGTTATTTTTGTTTTCTTACAGTGGCCGATGCCCACCTAGGCATGGGCATGCGTTGACCTGTGCCTACAGGACCTGGACCTATACATGACCCCTTCACTGGGAGAAAGGTAAAGTCAAACGTAAATGTGACCCAAGGCAAGCTGCCTGATGGCGTGCTCACTCAGGATATGGAGAGTAAGTGTCACATTCACTCACAGAGGGCAGCCAGGCCAGGGATGAGGAGGTGATGCTCACATGCATCCACGAGCCCACTGTTGCCCTCAAGGTGCACGTGGATGTTGCTGTTTACAGATGCAGTTGCCACTGCGTCATATGCATGGAACACATGAATACGGCTTGTAAAAGACACAACACAACATCTCACAGCAACAGTACCAGGTACCTGGCGGCACTTGCAGGCAGCCTATGGCCCACAGGATCCTGCAACGTACCAACAGGTCCAGGTGTACACTGCTGAGAGTGAGTGTATGCTCTGTGGGAGTGCAGCTGGCCAGCACATTCATATGCGGGGGTGCAGCTGCAGCAGCGGCGGGGGGCCACACCAGCCTTGCAGACATGTTATGTGTTGCAAGTGCAGCATTCTGTTAGGACGCCTTCATCAGCACATGTAGTGCCACCACGATACTTCCCCCACATGGTCCACCCACATGCTCCCAGCAACACTGATTCTTCACTCAGGCGCACCGCCAAGATACTTCACGTCATTGGTCCACCAAGATACTTCCCTTAAACCATTGGTGAATCAACAGTGGCGCTGACTCGTTTTGGCTGGGGCCCTGAATTGTTTTGGCTGTCGTGCATGCTGGGCGCGTTGATGTTGAGCTTGCATCAACGTTGACTTGGACAGACCTCACAAAGTCGACGAATGTGAATTTTGGGGAACAAGTTTCAGGTATGACCCCCGAATACTTGACTGCTAAGACTAATGCTGGCTTGCATCACAGCTCCAGGCAGGCGTCAGGGCAACTGATTCAGTGTTTTGGTCTTGGTTTGTCTGTTGCTTGGGGCTCGGGGCTCGTCCCTGAAAGTTGATCTATACGTGTATCCAACGTTTAGGTTACTGGGCTTTGGGAGGTCTGCTCAATGAAATACTGCCACCAGACTGCAGCCACCCGGGCTCTCTAACACAGGTTGTGGCGCTGCGCACTGCTCATCTTTGCATACCTCCTAAGGCCAAAAAAAGTGACTGTTTTGGCGAACAGCTTCCAGGGATCAGACCCAAAAAGCCATTGCCAAGATTGACACTGGCGCTGCAGACATGTACTGGCTAGAACGTGGGCATGCCATGCTACTACACTGGAGCTCGAGTATAATACTGCACTGCACTCAAAATGTGTAAGGATGCTCACCCCCCATGCACCCTCACCTGGGGCCAACGTACAGAATCACGCGCAACATGCATTGCGCCGTCTACGCGTGCCGCCCCCATGTGAGTTCCCTCCTCTCTTCCCCAGACGCGCCGTCTACTGAGCGCACGTGTGTCACACGCGTGACAGCTGCGGTGCCTGCCTCCCCAAGCTTAAGCGGTCACTGCTGCATGCGTTGCCGCCCGCCCGCGCGCGCATGCATGCATCATCCCCCCCCCCCCCCCACCCCCCCCGGCGGGCCCGTCTCCGGATCCGTCACCACCCTAAGGCGTGCGGTGACCCATTGGCCGTTAGTCCCCCCCCTCTAGGGATGCTGCGGCCGGTACCCACATGGGTCGGCATGGGCATGATCCCTGAGCCCTGAGTTTAGTTGTACAGTTGCCACCGCCCCCGTCCACGTTTCCGGCCCCACTCTGGCCACCGCTGCCGCTGTCTTCAACGTCCGTCGTCGCGCCTGTTGCCTTGCATGAGGAGGGCGGCAGCTCTTACAGCATGGAGCTGCTGTGCACTGCTGTGCTTGTGCACATGTGAGTGCTCTACGCCATGGATGGATCCACTCTTGGCCGGCGTGGCTGGTTTGCTTGCTCGTCCTTTGCCTTTGGGAGAAATGGCTCGTGTGGTTGCACACCTTGGTCGTGACCATGGTTTGCACCAGCGTCCGCCTTTGAGGGTTCCATCGGTCCCGGTTGCCGGAGGAGATACGGCGATGTAATCATACATATACATACTCTTTGATAGCGGACCACCGCCTAGTTGCCTAGCTAGCAGTGACTACTAGTAATTAGTAATTATAGTGGTGTCTACCAGGTCACGCAATGACGCTACGTATACACTACGTAGCGTTATGCAAAGAGGACGAAGAGATGTTCACAAGGGGTATGCATGAAAATGCATCTGGCGTGCAGGGAGCGCAGGCCGACGCGTGCGCGCTGCCTATTCACATCCGCCGCGATGATCAACAGCACCCTCGCGTGCATGTGCCACTCGAACACGAGCTCGGCGGTGTGAAGCGCCCTGCCTTACTAACCGGCCGTAGTGCCGTCGGTGCACATGTACAGAATCAGTAGATCCAGATGCACATCCATCAAGTGAGAGCTTGGCTTCCAGTAGATCCCAGAGCCGCCATGCTGCCAGGAGACTCCACGGCACTTGTAAACGTGGATGTGACGCTTGTAGCATGATTGAGTTAACAGCCAACTTTGGCTGCAGATCATGTGATCATTGCGCCATGTGACACACTGGGAGGTGGTAGTAGGTAGTAGGCAGTGGTAGACTACAGCGCAACAGCCTGTTGTGAGATTGCTAATATGGAACAGACAACAAGATTCAGACTCCCAGCTGTGTGAGGCTCACATCCAGATGCAGCACAACCTGCAGACGGTGGTGGTAGCTGCCCAGGCCGTCCAACCGTGAACCTGGCTGAGCCATGGAGCCTTGCAAGCTTCATGTTATTATAGGCACACCACTGCGAGGCCCCCAGCTGCACATATCCAGACCAAATTTTTTGCACCATATGCATGCAATGTGAGTCAGATCACTTGTTGGTCAATCACCGGTGTTGTGGGAGCCGTTGAGGTGGTTCTGCACCCAAAATAATCTTGACAAACAAGCAAAAATCTAACAAAATGGCATGATTGCTCTACACTCTTGATCCCTGACCAGCAGGCAGCAGGCAGCAGCCTTTCCCCCTTACCCGGAGTCCCAGGGTATGGCAGTATGTGCATGCGTATGTACACACAGGTTTGGATAATGACAAAAATGATACAGTTGATAATGATATGTTGAGACGGTTTGAAAGTCTGTGGTACTGCATGCATGGGTACTGTCAGTGCTTAAAGACGGGGCGAGCACAGAGGGCTGCTGCCGTGTTGCATCTGAACTCCGCGGTGGTTGTGGCATTAGTGCATCACCACGGTTGCTGGGCCGCCGCCGCCGGGCTGCCACCGCATCCCCTGCATCTGCGCTCGGCCATGCGCTCGGCCATGCGCGCTCTGCAGCTCGAGACATGACCGCCCGTGCCCTGCGGGAGGCAATCGGATCGTGGCCGGCCCTCACCAGTGCACAATTCCGGGGCGCCATCTGGGGTGTGCGTGCTCCAGTGCGGAGGTGTGCGACGGCCGCTGCCGCTGGCGGTCCAACATCGATGCGAGGACGCCTTTGGATGCGTTTGGACACGAAGACGAATGGCCATCAAACGTAGCCGCCCCGCTGCTGGCGGCCTGTGTCTCACAGACTCCATGCATGCCCCATGTAGCCTCTCGTTGTGGTGCACCCTGCCACGACCCTTCGGTCGTCCCACCTTCCCATGGCGGGACCCGCATGCGGAGACGGGGTGCATGCGCACGACGCGCACTGTGTGCGCCCCCTAGACCTGGGATGGTTGACGCATTCGAGATCTTCAGAGTTCAGAGAAGTTCCGGGCCCGGAACACAGACCCCTGTAAACTTTGGGCCCGATACCGAAAAACATGATATCGATCATATACCCAAAACTGCAGATAAATTGCCCGCGACAAAAAAGCACCAAAACGTTCAGCCCAAAACACCAATAATTTGGTCAATTCCAGGTACTCCGGGCCCTGTGTCAGGAGCCTGCAGCTGAGTGCGGTGGCCATGCTGACGTGGCAACTCTGTTGGAACACAGATTCGGGTCCAGTGGTCGGAGGACGTGGAGAGCTGACCCGTTCTTCGGAAGGTCTTGGGCTCGATTCCGCGTGCCCCCCTGGGTTTTGAACACAATCGCGCGCGACCACCTCGCTTAGCACAGGAGGAGGCCCTGTGAGTTGCGGGCGCTTGTCCGACAAGAGTTTCCAGGTGGTTTAAATTTACCCCCTGGCTTGTGGTCCCGGTTATCCGGAGATGTCAAGGTCCTGGTAGGATACGGCGACTCAGTGTCACACTTACATTTACATGTACATTTACAGGGGAGGCTGAAGACCCGAGCGTGGCGGATGCTTCTGGTTCCTCCGCACCGATGCGCCGGGGGGCTGCGACCCGATGACCGCGTGGGGTTGCGTGACATAGAACAAGCAAACCTTTGGGCTGCCCCACTTGCGTGTGGCTTGCGGCTAGCGTGCGAGTGTGCGGCTAGCGTGCGAGTGGGTGTGTGTGTTTGTTGTGGGGCAAGCAGGTGAATTCAGTAGGGCATCCTGCAACAGCTTGAACTCCCAGGCTGCCTGCCCCCACCTCTGTGTGGCTGTCGTGGCTGATGCCTGATGACAGATCGGGTGGTGACATGACTCTCGAGACCGCTTGGTTGCCCTGTGGGGTGTGGCGTAATGCCTGATTCAGAAATGTAAAGCTTAAGGAAGAGCCAGAAGCCCTGCGGACGAAGGAGGAGGGCCAGTCCCGACCTGCCGGCGGCCCCCGCACTCCTACCGTAGGCGCGGCGGACGGGAGCAGGAGCCTCGAGGGGCGCAGGAGGGCGGTGCGGAACGAGGGTGACGCTATCGCGGGCGCCATTCCGTTTAAATAAGTAACAAATAAGTAACAAAGAAGTAACTGTTGTACCCATGGCACATGATGACTGCAGTCGATTAAAGCAGTGCTGCGCTACTAGTAGTGGACCCCGTGTTCGGGAGGGCCTGGGGCGCCATCTCGCACGGCTTCGCATGACCTTCGCCGACGGCTTCGTGGCCCGGGTGACCATGCATGGCGGGCTGAGCATGAGCAGGCGGCCAGCAGGTGCGCATGTGACGTGCCTCGCCGCCGACGCCGGCTCTGACAGGCAGTTGCAGGGGTTCAGGGCTTGACCAAACTTCACTTGACCAAACCAGAGCCCGCCTGGACATGTACATACACCCCATATACTCTGTGCTGCAAAAGAGTGAGCTTATTCACAATTGGCGCCAGTACTAGTGAGGACGCAAGCTGAATCATGATCCACACGCGACATTCATACATGCTCTGGAGTGCCTGCTGCAGCTACAACAGAGTGAACAAGGGGACGCGCTCAAACACAGTGAGAGACAGCTGCAATGGCCAACACCTGCAGCTGATGCCAGACGCCAGGGCCCCCTTCTCCAGCACCAGTGATGTGACTTTCCGGGCTGTCGCCCCCAAAATTAGGGCTGACAAATCAGATTTCTCTATCAAAATAGCATGATTGCCACACAGTGACCAGCCAACACTGCCCCCCTCCTCCCACACACACACACTTGGCGTCCCCACTTGCCGCGGGTCCGTGCACACGGCAGGATATCGCTGAACGACGTGGCCGTCGACAGTTCGTGGATTCAGCGACAGCACGTTAGATTCGGCAGGCCTAGGGTTGGTGAAAATCTGGTTCGAGCTCCGACATCATCCCCTTTGGCGGGCCTCCATGCTCACCTCCGCTCTCAATCGGTTGTGCAGTGCTCACCGGTGAACACCACAAGCTTGATTAAGTTTCACTGTCCACCCGCACGTCGAAATTTCTTCAGCGCTCCTCATGATTAGAACTGCCGCCATGCCGTCGGGCACGACGGATTCATTCGTCCCTTGGTGGCAATGTTTCACTTGATTGCCTGGCGTGCGCTGGGTTGGACTGTACATGTGGGGAAGGATGAAATTGAGGGAGTGCATGCATACTTGTCCCCGGCGATACGGCGCCCGCTCTACCACAGTAACCATCGAATCCAGCCAGGGAGATCGTGCGTCTCGATGTCGACACAGCGCACTGCTTCATTCTGTCGATTCGACGCTGAGCAGGTGGCCAGCGACTTTCACACTGGCCGGGCGGCGTGACCTCGCAAGTATACATACGAGATCAAGGTGTCAATTCTGATTGTAGGCGCGGGCGCCGTGGCCAGAGGTGCGCGACTGCGACCTCATCGCTCAATCTTGGATGGCCCTCGGATTTGAAGACCTGATCAGGTGTGCACGAGGGTTTTCATGATCATGCACAACCAACAAGTATGTAGTGGCCCCTCCCTGATCTCCCTCTCTCCGGATGCATGAGGAAGCATGATGCCCTTGAGAGCTCGCTCTGCATGTAACCACAGCACTAGCCATGGCGCATCGATGATATCACTATCGCAGCAGCAGCAGCAGCAGCAGCAGCAGCGTACACGTATTCAGCGTGGATGGGGCACTCTGTTGATGGGGCAGCCTGTGCAACAAGTTGTGTGTTACACTGTGGCCTTGTGTGTGTTGCGCTGTGGCCAATGCCCGCATGGGTTTGGCGTGATACCCGAGTTGTTTTTTCTTTTTTTTACACGGAGAACAATGGAGAACACAGGAGAATGAAGGAGAAACAAAATCCTGGCACTGCAATTTAAGGGGTCCATACAGAAGCAAACACAAATAAAACAAGACCATACCAACAACAAGGGAAAAGCTGGTCGGGAAGGGAGATGCCACATGGGGCCCTTTGGGGGCAAACAGAACTGGAAATTCTGATGCAGAAACCTGACACTTCCACTGCACCTTTTTGCTAGCAACTTGGTGAAGTGGAAAACATCCAGTTCCTTTGCCCCCAGGGCCATGTGGCGTCCCCCAAACCAACAGCAATAACAACAATAAATCGTTGCTTTGTGCATCATACCAGGTTTCACACCAAACACAAACACCAGGCATCAGCCAAAAAAAAAAAAAAAAAGGAGGATCGAGAATCACGCCAGACCCAAACGGGCATCGGCCACGGCACCCCTACAAGTAGGGGCGGAC
>JAUMHO010060530.1:0-27571 GCA_032360965.1 Ulva armoricana
AGTTAGACGCATTCACGATGCAGCTTGAACATGAGTAGGTGGCCTGATATTGCCAGTTCTGAACTCCGAAACTTGAGATTCTAAGTATCCAAAAAAATGTAAAATTTTGTGAAAGAGCTGAGGTTAGGTTAGGTTAGTCTCGCTCCAAACCGCAACGGCATGTGCCGGAGAATAGTCGCTAGTATGTACGCTATGTATACGATAAGCAAAAGGGCCCTAGATATTGTTGTGTCCTGCAGTGCGCTGGTTTTGCTGAGTCCGTTGTTGTTGGTCGTTGGGTTGCTTGTCAGGCGGAAGTTGGGCTCGCCAGTAATTTTTAGGCAAGTCAGGATTGGCAAGAATAACCGCCCGTTCACATTACTCAAGTTTAGATCGCTTCAGAATTTGAAAGGTGCGAACGGGGAATTTCTAAGCGATGAAAAGCGTGCTACAAAATTTGGGTTGGGTTTGCGTTCCACAAGCATTGATGAGCTGCCATCACTGTGGTGCGTTCTGATTGGTGATATGAGTCTTGTTGGGCCTAGGCCGTTATTGCCTGAATATCTTCCCCTGTACAGCGCGGAGCAAGCGAAGCGGCACGAAGTGAAGCCAGGTGTCACTGGTTGGCCTAATGTGAACGGCAGAAACTCCCTATCGTGGGAAGAAAAATTCGGCATGGACACATGGTACGTCGAGAATCGTGGTTTTTTCCTGGATTTAAAAATCTTAGTACTAACGTTACGAGCAGTCGTTAGCCGAAAAGGAATAGCTGCGGATGGTCAAGTGTCAGGCAAGCCTTTCTTGGGAAGCGAGGGGAGAGGTTGACGTACGATGTCGTTTCATATGGAAGAGCTTGAACGCTTACTCTGTTTTTGAAAATATTAATTCGATGAAGATCGTATTTGATGCACAGGGTTGAATTCAACTATATAAAAGATCTAGTAAGTTGACTATTGACTATTGACTGAATTTGTAAGGCTTAGAGAGGTGATCTATCCCAGTGTGAATGGATATATTGTCTACGCACCAGATAGGAAAAAATATGCGCGCTAAACGGGAAAAGCTCGATTTTGAGATCGTAAGAATGCCCCCAGATCACGCTGGTAGTTACTTGGAATATCTGAACAAGTGTTTCCCCGGATGGGGTGGGGTGCGGCGCTACGACGAAGTTTTTCGTAGAGACTGGGGGGCCGGATACGCTGATCGACTTTTGGCTTATCACGAGGGTAAGGTAGTTGGGGGCACCTCTGTCACTTATCGGCTTATGAGTAACAAACAAGGTAATGTGTCAAAAATGGCTGTGATGACGGGGACATGGACTTTTCGTGCAGCTCGCGGTCGAGGTTGTTATGAAGAACTCATCTCTGCCATGCACCGAACTGCCATAGACAGAGACTGTGCTCTTTTATGTGGGTATACCACAAAAAAAAACGCCACTTATCAGTCCCTGCTAAAGCAAGGGCTTGTTGTTGTTGACTCAAATTATTTGACGAGTAACGAATCTTCTCGTGTAGACGCTGATGTCGAATGCAATGATCTTGATATCGGGCCCATAACCGACCGAATGGCTCGTCAACATTTTGCTCAAATTCAGAGAATGGGAGGCTCTACAAACGGATTTTTTTACGACTACGACGTTTGGAAGATGCAGTTTTTGGACAGCGACACACCAAAAGTACTTCTAGTATTCGACGATGAGGCCAGTGCTCTCGCCGAGTTCGAGTCAGGGCAGTTTAGGGTTCTGAGCTTTGCTTATTCTTGTAAGACAAATATGCAACGGGCGTTAGCTAGACTCGCGAGTGCATCGAGAACTAACGGAGCTCAATTGTTTATGTATACACTTGATAGTCGGTTAGTTGATGCAGCAACTTCAAATGGGCTAGACAATATCGAAGGTGGTTTTTTCTTGAAACATGCTAGCCAGTCGGCATTTCGAGAATGGTTTGAACTTGATGAGCAAAAGGCATTGCGGGATAAGGATTTGATAAATGTTGAACATCCTTCTTGGGTTGGCGATTGGGTCATCCAGAATGCCGATCGTGCGTGAAGTTTGACTACGGCTTGCCAGTCGGCAGAAATTTGGCAGGAAATTTATATTGTTTTGGGGTAATTCGTGATCTCTCATCCTGATTTATCGGAACGAACACTTCGCAATAGCGAAGCGGAACTGTCGTTTCCCCCTATCGATGGCAAAGACTACTTCCCCGATGGTAAGACGTGCGCAATTGTATTTTCAATAGATGATGTACACCCTAGTACCTCCCAGGACGACTACGAGGCGGGAGGTGACATGGAGAAAGGTGTACTTCGGTATCTTTATGCCTTGCAAGAAAAACATCCGGAACTTGTGGCAACACTGTTTGTAACGGCAGATTGGCGCCAGAAAAACCCGGCTCCAACAAGTATCGCTCGTCACATCCCGTACTTGCGCGACAAAATGTATCTAGCGCCACTCCATAAAGCCGGCTCAATGCAGTTGGATCGGCACGCTGCTTTTTGCGAATCATTGGCTAGCCAATCTAGGCTAGAAATTGCATGGCATGGATTACACCATGTCCACAGAGGGTTGCCAATTGGAATGGAGTTTCAGGATGAGACTCTGAGTTGCCATCTGAAAAAACTACAGGAAATTCAACGGATATTCGATTTGGCTGATTTATCGTATACGCGCGGAATCTGTCCGCCACTTTGGAACGCCTCACCCGAGTTCATCAAAGCTTTAGATGAAATTAAGAACCAATTTTTGGCATCCTCTCGAGATATAGTGACGCCTGTGAGTCGCAACGCTCGGTCTACAATGTCGGGAATCAAGGGCACTCCGCTGATCCATGCTTGTCAAGTGAGTCAGCAGGTACATTTTACCAGTAATTTTCAGGCCACCTCGCCTCCAGAAAGAGCTATGAGTATACTGCGCTCTGGCGGAATCCTTGCGATCAAAGGCCACATAGTCAAACAGGCCTTTGGTCATCTGGCATTGGATGCTGTTGATGCATTATATTGCAACTATTTGGACGTATTGTTTTCTCACCTAAAAATAGAGTTTGGCTCTTCTATATGGTGGACTTCGATGGGAGGAATTGATAGGCAAATTCGGCAAAACCAGGAAAGTTTGAAGAGTTGAAACGCACCGCTGAACGGTTGCAGGCTTTGTTAGCACATTGGGCCATACAGAACGTTGGTTGTATGCCTTAAAGAGGCTGACGGAGGTCCGCTGTGGATTTGAAGTCAAATATATCTTTTGACAAAGTCTTAACGGTTTGACAAAACTTCAGTCCGATAGGAATGGCGAGGAAAGAAGGGTTGCTTCTTGGTAAAAACATTAAAGTGTGGTGCTTTAGGTTGGGTGCATATTATAAGATATTGATAAGTAATTACTGTCACTTTATACTAGCGATGCAACCTTAGGGTTCGATAATTTAATTGGAGCTGTTTATCGGTTCGCCTTTGTTGTGTAATCGCCGTATCGCAGGGCACAACATCCCGATTAATTGAAAGACAGAAGTCTGACGTGTCTTGGGCTTACGTCCAAAGTTTGTGACTCACTCGGCAGAGAAGATTGGAGTCGAGGCTGGGTGGATGTCTTGGCGTGTGAGACACTTGGGCCCTGTTTGAGGGAGCTTGACCGAGGCCCTGTGTTCGCAAAAAATAGTAAAAAACTCGCTGAAACGTTTAGACTTATAGGTACCCAAAGCGTAACTAAGCTAATAAAACCCATCTTGCAAAGCTCATTAATAGGCTACCTTGAATGAACATTCTGCACAAAGCAGCCGCATTCGCATTGGCATTTTTTACGTTAGCGCCTTCTTTCAAAGCAATGTTCGATCTGAATGATTTGACGGCGTACTACTTGCCTTTTGGTCTGTTTGCGACATTTTCTATCGTTAGTAACGTGCTGCATTTGAATTCGATTCCACCGCGCATATCAGTCGCGTCAGCAATATTATTTCTGGTTGCCGGTCCAACCTACGCGTTTTATTTGACCGGAGGGGTCGAGGTGGAGCTGTTTTCACTGTTTCTCCTGAATTGCGTGGCTGCTGTTCTAGTGGTTATTTACCCTTGGAATGAGGATTCTTTGAATTCACTCCTTCAAGCATTTGCGGTTATCGGTTGCATTGTGTCGGTTTACACCATGCTCTATTTAGGATCAGATGAAAGTTTGATCGATCGAACTGCTGAAGGCATAGCTAATAACATATACCTTACTACGAGCTTCGCAATGGGTGTGGGTGTCATAAGCGCAACTTATTTTTTGGTGAAAAGGCTAAACCCAGTCACTATAGGTATTTTCGGAATTACTTGGTTAGGGATTGCACTGGGAAGGGGGCGTGGTGCGTTTCTGTTTTGTGTGCTGGTTGCGATCCTGTACTTGATCATTGCAATGAGTTCGCGGATCTCAAATTTCGGACGTGGTAAGAAGATGATTATGGTTACGTTAATCGTTGCCTTTATCCCAGTGGTTTTTACTCAAACTATGAAAATGAGTCGAATGCGGGAAGGGTTAGGGAGAATTCTGTTTGCGCCTGATGTTGAAGCGGAGGTGGGTGGTAGAGGTACTGCGTTCTCGCAAGGCATCGAAACATACTTGGAATCGCCGGTGATTGGGAATGGGTTGGGAGCCTACGCCACGGACGACCATGCCCACCCTCATAATCTATATATTACTTGGGCGATAGATGGCGGGCTTGTGAGTACTACCTTTCTCACTTTATTCTTTCTTTGTATCGCAGTAATGTTTTTTAAATCGGTCAGGTTGTCCACCCAATCAAATATCAACATTGTTTATGCGGCGGCGGCATTATGCTTTTATATGTTCCTCAACCTTCTAAAGTCTTACGATCCATATCTATACCGTGGGTTTTACATCTTTTCAGCGTTGCCGCTGGCGGCGTATTGTACTGTTCTTCGATCTGGCGGTACAAGGTCATCAAGCCGACGGCGAAGACGTCGTGGTAACAGAGTTCAAGGCCAGCCACTCGCGCTACGTTAGAGGAACGGCGTACATAAAGTCGCGGCTTAGGTGGTCTGCACATTTTGTTACAAATTTAAACGCCGCCGCTGTCGAGTTATCGCCGCGATAATTCTTAAAGTCGAATTTTCTTCAAATACGTTGACACTGAAGCAGCATTGAGTTCTGAAAATTCTAGGGTAAGTAAGGAACCTTGTCCACATCCCCAAAACGACGAAAAAATCAAGCGAGATTGAGGTGAATTTCGAAAGTTGAGTGGTTGTTAGTACAGTGTGAGTTTTGTCTGTCCAATATTCGATCCTCCTCTTGGCGCGTTGATTTTGCGCATATTGGGTCGAGAGCTAATTTTAGTGCATGCTAAACAGTTCGTTTAGTTGCCATGAATTTCGAGAAAGTAACATCACACTGATGCTTTTTCGTGAATGTCCATGTAGAGCGTGATACTAACATCGCTTTTTCGTAGTGAGATGTTTCGAGGATGGACGATGTCACTCATTGGTTAAACGAGCCTTAGACAGCTTATCGGGATATTGTGTAAAATAAACGCCTTTCGTCTAAATGGTTGTTATTTGTGAAAATTAGGTACGGTTTTACGTGTTTTCTAATCGCAGTCTCGGCTGCGCCGGCTGTGTTCGCCCAGGTTGCCGGTATTAAAATCGGTGAGACACAGTTAGTACCGTCGATAACATTGGGTTTTTTCTCCACGGACAATGCCTTTCGTGTCAATGACAACGAAGTTGATGAAACCGGAGTGTCCATAGCTCCTAAAATTATCTGGGAGGCGTCAAAGGGTCGAGTTGCTGTTTCAGCGCAGTACGCTGGAGAGCTGTATAGCAGTAGTGAAGATGAGCTAGATCGAGACGCGCACACGTTACTCCTTGGTGGTGGTGCTGAAGTTACCTCGAGACACAGATTTACATCATCATTATCTGTCAGAGACCTCACTGAAGGCTTGGAAGAGGGCTTCAGTCGTTCCCAGCCCCCTGGAAGTCTTGATGGCCTAATAAGATTCAGGGACATGGCTGCGCGGCTGGACTATACCTTTGGGGCTAGGAGTGCCCGAGGTAACGTGCAGGTTGGGCTTACCGCCACTTCTCGCAGATACCTCAACTTTAGTGAAATCACCAATGGTGGGGACTTCAGTATATTACGACCATCTCTGGGTTTTTCTTATAGATTGGGCGGAGACTCGCGTGCCTTTGTCATTGTTCGCCACGCAACCGTCGATTTTGATCGCGCAAGTTCCGATCGGACCGAGCTTTCGGCGTTGGGTGGCATTCGATGGAATGAAGCCGGAAAACTGAGCGGTGAATTTCTTGTTGGTGGAACTTTAGCTGATTACGACAACCAGAGTGACCAATCGGACGTTATAACTGAGATAGGGTTGGTTTACAGGGCTACAAGCTTTTCAAGGATTAATCTGGATGTCAGCAGGGAGCTTGCGACCGACGATGGGCAAGCCTCGATCTCTGACAATGATGCAACTATTCGAAACAACGTCAGATTGGATTGGTTGTTTGACTGGAACAATCGAGTAAACACCACAGCGAGCATTCGCTACACGAACAATGATCGGACTTGTCCTGATAACGACAATAATATCTTGGGGATTGGGCTTGAGGCGGAGTATCAGTTTAGGCGCTGGTTGGTGTTTGGAGTTGGTGTTGATAGCGAGTCAAACAGTGTCGATTCATGTGTGGGTTCAGTCGTTGATAATGTCCTGACTGAGGACACCGAATACGACAGGGCGCGTGCCAGTGTGTTTCTTCGCGCTAATTTGTGACTTTTTGTCACAAATACGACATAAAGGTAAAAATACCGACGATAAGGGGCATGCCAGTCAGTTAGAATTGGAGGGTCCTGATGCGAACAGCGAACGCTTTCACGAATTAGTGATTGGAGAGAGAGAGCGGTTGTTTGTGTGACTCGGTATCCCTCTTTATTGGTCCGCCTCGTTTATCCTCCGACCCTACGTTGAAAATGGCAATGTGTACAAAAATGATCTTTCGGTTTCTATCTATATTCACTTTGGTGGTCATGGTGTCATTGACCGCCTCTTGCGCAAGCTCCGGCGCAGGCAAGGCGGGGGGGCAGGGTTCCGTCTCGCCACAGGATTCAACGGACCAGGGCACCGGTGATATCGATGAGTATAAGCTCGGTCAGGGTGATCAGATCACCATTCAGGTATTCGATGAACCCGATCTGAGTATCGCTGCAACAGTTGGGGCAAGCGGTATTATTAATTACTCGTATCTTGGTAACGTTCGGGTGGGTGGTAAGACGGTTGATGAAGTAGAAGACACAATTTCGTCGCAGTTAGAAGACGGATATCTTGTCAACCCGTCAGTAAATGTGACAGTTACTCAGTTCCGTGCATTTTTTATCAATGGTGAGGTGCGGAATCCTGGTAGCTACTCTTACCAACCGGGTCTTACTCTGGACAAAGCTATAGCCTTGGCTGGTGGTCTGACAGACAGAGCATCGCCTCGCAAGATGTATATAGTGCGTGGGGAATCAGAAGATTCCTCGTCAAACAAAATCGATCTCGGAAGTGCAATTTCTCCCGGGGATATAATTTCTATTGAAGAGGGATTTTTCTGATGAGTCGTTCAGACGTTGGCCAACAAGTCGATGGTTTTGTCGACTACTCCGGCGACCAAGGTGGCGGTGATGGAGGGTTTGATAATGACCAGATCGACATACAGCATTACGTTCGCATCCTGCGTAAACACAAGTGGCCGATTGTGTTATTCACAGCCATTATTACGGCGCTCGCAGGATACTACGCTTACACGGCAACTCCAATCTACAGTGCTTCTTCCACACTCTTGATTGAACCGCAAGGGCAGAATGTCGTGTCGATAGAGGAGTTAGTTGGTTTCGATACTCAAGGCAGTGACTATTACGAAACTCAGTTCGAACTGCTGCGTTCAAGAGGGCTAGCTTATCGTGTAGTCTCGGAACTGAATTTGTGGTCCAACTACGAGTTGAATCCAAACACAGCTGCTGCAGGCTCAGATGCAGCTCAAGGGAGTGCGGTAGGGAGCAGCGTAAGTGGTTTTCTGTCTCAAACCGCCGAATCCCTTGGTTTGGTTGATATTGATGAATCAGCTTTAGGTGGGGAGAACATCGCAAGCGTAGTGGTTGATACGCAAGACGCGACAGTATCCGATGTCAGTGAAATCGCACAGCAGGCCAGTTCAGCCTCTGAAGCTCTAGAATTCGATCCTTCGTCCGTCAGTGTGCGCGGTTCAGAACTTCCCGACTTCGCACTTGAGGTGAATTCGGACACTCTAGCCAGGCTAACTGGTGCTAACGATCTGACGCGTGAACAACAGGAAGTTCTCGGCAGGTTTATGACCCGAATGTCCATTGCGCCAGTGCGTAAGACCAAACTTGTCAAGATAAGCTTCGAGTCTGCTGATCCAGTCCTGGCAGCTCGGGTTGCCAATGCCATCGGAGAGCAATACATCCTCAGCCACCTTGATGCCAAGTTGGAGTTGACCACCAAAGCTTCGAACTGGTTGAACGAGCGGCTTGACTCGCTGAAAGAGACGCTAGACGTGTCCGAGCAGACTTTGATTGCTTTCAAACAGGACAACGGACTTGTCGACGTAGGAGGCAGCGTCGGTCGGCTGAACGAACAGGAGCTGTTGTTGACGACTGCAGAACTAGCTCAGGCGCGTAGCGATCTCGCTGTGCAGCGTAGCCTTTTCAACGAAGTTCAGGGGCTTAGGAATCAACCTGATCTGCTGCTATCCATTCCAGCAATTCAAGCTGACTCTCTGATTCAACGGATCAAGATCGATCAGGGGCAAGCTCAGCGCCAGCTCGATGAGTTGAAAAACAGATACGGCGAACGTCATCCTAGAGTGGTTGATGCAAATTCCCAGTTAGGAACATTGAATTCAAATTTGGATGGGCAGATCGCTAGAGTAGTGGGCGCAATTGCCAATGACTTTCAGTCAGCTCAACAACGTCTTGCATCCGTAGAGGCAAAGTTGGTAACAGGGAAAGAAGAAATTCAGGTCATCGGCACCAAGAAATTTGAACTCGATTCGCTTGAAAGGGAAGTTGCTACCAATCGCGGTATATATGACACTTACTTCAGCCGGATCACAGAGGCGAAATCTGCTGATGGGCTGGAGAGTGCTAACGCGCGAATTTCGGATTTTGCGGTCGCACCTCTGACGCCGGTAAAACCGAAAAAGCAATTGATAATCGCATTGGCTGCACTTGCCTCTCTTGTTCTGTCAGCTCTTATGGCATTTCTATACGAGCAACTGGATGAAACAGTAAGAGGAACGGCGGATATCGAAAAAACACTCGGCTTGAACTTGCTGGGCATACTACCATTGATAAAGAGTGGCAAGATATTCAAGACGGCTAGAACACTACCGCTACATCCAGAAGAAATCGCCGATCCCAAAGGGACATTCTCTGAATCTGTTAACACTATACGTACAGCTATCGCAGTAGACGAGTTGGATGGTAACTGTCAGGTCATTCTAGTTACATCCTCAGTGCCGGGTGAAGGAAAATCCACAACGTCAATCAATCTAGCCTACTCCATGGCCAGGTTAGAACGTGTACTGTTGATTGATTGCGATTTGAGACGTCCAACCGTTGCGAAAGCGATGGGTATTGATAAGGACTCAGCTGGTTTGACGAGTCTGATCACCAAGACAGCTGCGGCAAGAGATTGTATTAAGACAGGACTAATGAGTGTGTCGCTAGACATTCTTCCGTCCGGCCCTAAGCCTGTACAGCCTTTGGAGTTACTATCGTCCAAACGGTTCGAGAAAATCATGTTGGAATTGCGCAAGCACTATGACCGAATTGTTATTGACTGCGCGCCAACACAGGCTGTATCTGATGCCTTGGTGTTGAGTCGTTACAGTGACGGTGTGGTGTATGCGATCAAATCGCACGAGACTTCGCTTGATTTAGTTAAGCGAGGAGTACAGCGCTTGAGACAAGCCAAGGCGCATATCTCAGGTGTTGTTGTTACCCAAGTGGATATAGACAAGATAACTTCTTACGGTGGTGACTACTACTATCAAGGATATTATGATTACTACGGTTACACTGACAACGAAAACGGTGCCGTCGAGCCTCGTAGGCAAAAGCGTGTGAGTCTTACGCAGGACGAGATTTACGACCTTAAGCAAGATGATTCAGATGTGGAGCTGGATTTGGATTGGCCTGCGCAGGAGACTGCTAGTAAGCGCGGTAACAGAACCCGTCCAGATTTCGATGAATCTGAATTTGACATGACGGCTAGAGTTAGCGCTATAGCCCGTGAAAATTCATCCCAATTAGCAACTGAGCAAAGCAGAGGCTCGCGTAGATCTATGAGAGACGATCTTGATATTCTATAAGCGGGGATTTCGGCAACTTGGATGCCAGCGACTAGATTGACCTGTTAGGTGAATTATGTGGCCCCTTGTAGGGCCGCATTTTTTGTGCCTGTATCCCAAAGCAAGACTTGCAGATTTTGACAGCCAGTTTGGCATTGCTCACACGTTAGTTTTCGAGATCAATATTGTTTCAACTATCTCGTACAGCAAGGATTTGCAATTCGTCTACTTCGCTTCACAGTAGCAATAGGGACGAAGGGAGTTATTTTTGCGCTAGCAATAACTATTTTTGCAATGTTAAGGCGTTACAAAAATTTTCAGCCATGTGATCAATACTGTATTGTTCAGCACTAGCTTGGCAACCTTCACGCAAAATCATTTGTAGCTCATTGTTCTCTAGGTATTCTATCGTCAACTCAGCAAAACTCCTGGCGCACACATCGCCTTCATCAATAAGGCAATTGACTCTGTTATCCAAATAGGCGATTTCAGGGCTATGTTCACCAGCATCCGATGTGATTATGGGACGTCTGAATTGGAAGGAGTCAATTGCTATCAAACCCACTAGTCCGGGCATCAGTATCGCATTGCATTGAGAAAGTATGGAGTCCCTTTCTTTTCCATATACTGAGCCGTGCACGGTTAACCATGGGCGGGATATTGCTGAGTCAACTAGGTAGGTCTTGTCAGGACCGTCGCCGATGATGTGTAATTGGAATTGTGGAAACTTTCCCGCAACAAGAGTGGCTGCGTCGATCAGCAGTGGCAATAGTTTAAGAGAATATAACCCCCCGATATACGCACATGAGAACGGTTCTGGTGGGTTTTCCCCTAGATGCGCATTTGCTGATGTGGCCAGTGTATTATTCACTACGGTAATTATTCTGTCGTCAACAAGTTGACGATTCAGGCTGTTTCTAGACACGTTGGTATAAGCGAACCAATGATCTACGCGCCGTAGCATTATTTTTTTGATGATCGCTGATAGCTTATATTCTGTTGTGGCCTGAAAATTCTCGCCGTGACCAAAATACCCCATCTTCAGCCAGCCCAGCTGCCGTAAAGCAAAAATATAATAATTGTCGATTAGTTTAGCGGCGTGCTCAACAACGACCAGATCCCCTCGCTTGAGGTATTTCCAAATAGCTCCCCAATACAAGTAGCGGTTTAACAATGAAAAATGGCGCGTGCTGGCACTTATTCCCCAATCTGGGTAGACCATCTGCACTTTAGAGTTCTCATAAGGGTCTGGCTCGCAGTAAATCAACACAAATTCAATTCCTTGCACAGACAAAATGTCACGGACTCTTTCGAAGAAAGGGAGTCTGTAGTGCGGGACGAATTTTTGAACAAAAACTACTCTCATGAATGCATCTATACTTATTTTAAGGACTTTGCATTCTATCAACTGCTGTTGGGTAAACTCAAAAAACCTAGGGTAAAGTCATGATTTGGCCGTAAATTTATAGAATCTTTACCAATTGGGCTTACAGAGAATTTTTCTGTTTAGCCAATGGGTTAAAATGCCTAAGCGCGGTGGCCGGAGTGAGTCTACAGATCAGTCATGGCTGGAAAAATTCTTATTTACGAGAGACGATGAAAAAGTTATTGGTTACCGGTGCTGCAGGCTTGATTGGCAGTGAGGTTGTTGCATGGTTTTCCCGGTTTGGCTGGGAAATTGTGGGTGTGGACAACAACATGCGGGCAGATTTTTTTGGTCCCAAGGGCGATACGACTTGGAATACTAGACGTATGGAGAAGGAAATTCTAGGATATCGTTGTGTAGATATAGATATACGAGATCGTGAGGCACTCATAAAGCTAGTAGCTGACGTTAAACCAGACGCAGTCGTACATACAGCTGCACAGCCGAGTCACGACCTTGCCGCCTCTAGGCCATTTGATGATTTTGATGTGAATGCCGTTGGGACATTGAATCTTCTCGAGGCGGTTCGACAATTCTCGACAGACATTGCATTTGTTCACCTGTCTACAAACAAAGTTTACGGGGACGCGCCCAACAGTTTAAATCTTGTAGAGCATGAGACTCGTTGGGATTATGGGGATGATCCCTATTACAACGGAATTGAAGAGTCGTTTACTATCGATCAAAGCAAGCACTCAGTATTTGGTGCAAGTAAAGTGGCAGCAGATGTAATGGTACAAGAGTACGGTCGTTACTTCGGTATGCCTACTTGTTGTTTGCGGGGTGGTTGCCTCACCGGCCCTAACCATTCGGGTGTGGAACTCCATGGTTTTATAAGTTATCTGATCCAATGCAACTTAGAGGAGCGTGAATATACGATATTCGGCTACAAGGGGAAGCAGGTAAGAGACAATATCCACTCGCATGATGTCGCTGCATTTATTCACGGGTTTATCGATAATCCTCGTGTCGCCGAAGTGTATAACATTGGCGGTGGTCGCGAGAATTCCATCTCGATTCTTGAAGCTTTCGATTTGATTTCATCTATCTCAGGAAAAGCTATGCGCTACCGTTACGATGAGACTAATCGCAGTGGAGATCATATTTGTTACATCTCAAATTTGTCGAAAATGAAATCACACTATCCCGATTGGACTATCACCAAGGGATTGCCGATTACCTTCCAGGAAATTCATGACTCTTGGCAGCGTCGCATCGGAAACTGACAACCTCATAAGATGACTAGATCTGAACAGGGTACCCGACGCAAGTCCACTGTATCTAGAATCGGAGTGGGAGAGAGCGGAGCGCGCTCGCGTGTTCGGAAAGGAGCCAAGCCTAATAAATGGGGGCTGAGCATGAACGCGTTAAAAGGAGGTTTCTGGGCTTTGTTGTGCAAGCGTGCTGTCGGCGCAATTAGTGGATTGACAAATTCAACTTGGTTGTTGAGTTTTCCACTTGTCTTCTTGCTGTTAGTGACGTCAACTGATTTTCTGATTCTTACCGCTGTCAGTGAATCTGCGGATAACTTGTTTTTCGATCAGTTGAATTTAGCAACTGTCGATGAAAGGCGTGCCGAGGTGGAGCTACTCAAAGCTGAGGTTCTACGTTATATTTACGCTGTGATACTGATCTTAAGTATGTTCCATTGGCGTGAAATATTTGATTATTTTCGTCAGTGGCCTCACTTGGTTCTGCTAACTGTTTGTTTGATGTGCGGTGCATTTATAAGCATTGATCCAATAAAAGTACTGACAAATTCTGCGGTAATTTTTACGGGCTTTCTATCAGCTATATTATTTGCCATTGCACACTCGTCCGAGAGAAATTACCGAGCACTCTACACAGCAGTTGTTGTGCCGATGCTTCTGTTGCATTTGGCGAGTTTGGCAATCTTTGCGCTCTACGACACAAACATCATTGATTTCCTTAACTCGACGCAGCGTTATGGTGGTCTGGCGGGCAACCCTAATTCTTTGGGCCTAACGGGTGTGTTGGGTTTTTGGGCAGCTGGGACTCTATTTTTGTCCCGATCAATCAGTCTGTTTCAACGTTCGTTAGCCCTAGTGGCAATTGCGCTTTTTATACTGCATGTGCTGATCTCCGGCAGTGGCACATCCCTAATGGCTGTTATTGTTGTAACTTTTGCTCTGTTCTGGTTGCGAATTCTAGCAATCATTAAACCGATGGCTAGACAAGTACTTAACTGGAGTGCTGCTGTTTTGATAGTGATGCTGCTTTTAGGCGTTGTTATTGCCACGACGCCTGCCGAGCTGTACCTATCGTTTACAGAAAGTCTCGGTAAGGATGCCTCTTTGACAGGTAGAACAGTATTATGGCAAATTGCCGAGGAGGCTATTAGCTTGCGGCCTATTTTTGGTTGGGGTTTTGATTCTCATATTTCAGTAATGGCCGAGCGTTCATTCAATGTGAGATTCAACCACTACCACAATGGTTTTATGGATACGCTCATTGCTGGTGGTACAGTTTTATTGATTTTTGTTTTGTACAATCTTGGGCAATTCTGTCGATTGTTTTTCGCTGGGTTCAGAGCTAATCCTGATGTTTTTCCCTTGATCGTTCCTTTGATTATTTTGCTGCTCTTGAATTTAAGTGAGTATTCTTTGCTGCGGCCAAACAGTCAGATATGGGGTGTTTACGTAGCAGCCTTTGTCATGTTGAGTTTTTATCACGGTGACAAACCAATCAGTCAATTGATTAGGCGGCGCAAATCGAAAAGTTCTCGTTCCCGAAAACGCACGCTTCGCTGGGCATAAGATCCTATCGGTGACCTAAACACTTAAGGCTTCAGCAAAAATACAGCTCGACTATTGCGTTAGCCATATAGTGACTCGATATCATTTATTGCTGTTTATAGAATTGGCTAGAGTATCTCAACTACTTGTTTGAGTTCGATCCACACAAGACTGTTCAGATGCAATTTATAGTCATTGGAGAGCCCAGGTTGGCGAGCATCTAATAACCAAGCCTCTATCTGGGGCAGGAGGTTGCTTGTGTCATTACATGTGCTTTGAACGTTAGTGTTGTAATTGCATGTCTCTTGTTCCAATTGCATCAGCACATCATTGAGCGATTGCTGCGCCAAGTCTAGGGCTGCATTTGTCAGTATCTTGGCATTTATACCGATTTGTTCTTGCACATGAGGAGCAACTATTGAGTTCATCGGAACGCTCTCAAGTTCGGAGACTGCTTGACGCAAGTCCTCAAGGGCGTTGGATTTCCACGTGATGGTGTAATTGTCGACCCATTGTGAATCATCCAAAGATAAGTTGATGCTATCCAATGAGGTGTATAACTGTGCATTTGCCTCCGCTGATTGCGTGGGTAGCATTAGTTCGATATCGGTTATCACCTGGATAATTTTGCCACGTGCACTTTGTATTGCATCATCAAGCAGGACGGTTGAAGTATCTAAACTCGATTGATTGAGTGGATCATCAGCCTGTAAGCTGTTCGCGTCCAATATTGGTGCCCAGCAGATATCAGAAAATCGTATATAGGTGGTATCCGATGGTGCCCAGCTTGGGTCGTTACCGCCATAGAAAGTAGTGAATACCAACTTTTGCACTGCTGGCTCACTACCCGATGTTTGCCACTGAATATTATCTCGTTGCAATAAAAGAGCGCTATCGGACCATGCTCTCAATGAACCATCATTGGCACTTATGCTGGAATTGGTTTTGACTTCTATTGTTATGTCAAACCATTCTCCAATTGGAATCTGAAATCCCTCAAAAGGATAGTCATCTCCATAAGGTAGATGCTGACCTCGGTCCGCCGCGTAAGAGTACGCGACCATTCTTGCTGTTCCATCTTTATTGCCGCGCCACATGAGGCGTAGGGTGAAACCGTCTGTTTGAAGGGTGCCACCGCTGGGAGCGGATCCGCCACCAAATCCGAAGCCAACTTTACCTCCTTCATTACTGCCACCCCAATCAAATCCTGGTTCGAAGTAAAATGATTGTGTAAGACGATAGGTTCGAACGGAGTCGAGATTGCTTCCGGCCTGTACATGATGCGAGCCGATACTTGTGGGTATCAATTTTTGGCGTATGTACGGTTTGCCAGCATCACTGCCTGTTGCAAGATACTCTGGACGCAGAGAGTAGGTATAGTTATCAAGCCAGCCACGCCAATCGCTAGCATCTACCTGACCGAAGTCTTGGTTAGTGTTCGTGATGTCAAGGCATTGTGCCGCCCCCATTGTTTCGCCGGCTTCAAGTTCTCCAGAATAGACATCTTCATCCTGTAATTTAGCCTGTGCCTGTGCTGCTGCTTCTACTGCTTCTACTGCTTCTGCTTCTGCTTCTGCTGCCAGTGCCTCTGCCTCTGCTGTCTGTGCCTCCGCTTGCACTTCTGACTGTGCTGCCTGTGTCTGTGCTTCTGCTTCTGCCTCTGCCTCTGCTTGTGTTTGTGCCTCAAGCTCTTGTTCTTGCACAGGTTCTAGTTCTAGTTCTAGTGCAGGTGCAGGTGCAGGTGCAGGTGCAGGTGCAGGTGCAGGTGCAGATTGCGTTGATGTTAATTCAGTGATGAGACCCGATCCAGGCTCACTCGTTATGATTTCAATGTTGGTGGATTCGTTCTCCAGCTCGACCAGCGTGCTTTCGTTAGTGCTATTTCCACTGTTATTGGAATTGGTACTAATTTCTTCCACAGCATTTGAGTTAATCGACTCACTGTTGGCTGCTCCCAAAATCGGCAAGCCGTTCTCTCCGGAGGCAGGGAGCCATTGTTCTGGCAGAGCTGTTAGGATATATTCAGCATCAGTCAGATTGGCAGTAGGTATCAAATTCACAGCCAAATTTTCATCTGGATTTTGTACCTGTGTTCGATTGGCACTGACATCTGACCCTAATTTGTCGCTAGCGAGGTTGCCTTGACCACATGCAGATAAAACGGCTGACAGTACTGAAATGCTTACAATTTGGGAGGCGTGTCGACTTTGTCGGTTATTCATAGATAATTATTATCTTGTTGATCTCTAGCGGATCAATTGTTGTTGTTTGCCACGTCAATCATCGGCAGAGTGTTTCTTTGATCACGTATCGGATATTGCCGACGAATTTTGAGTACCTGATTCACAGCTTTCAAGCTCCCTTGCTATTCTGTGATCTGCTTTTGCCTCAGCAGTTAAAAATGCGTGGTGGTGCAGTATGTAAAACTCCTTGGTATAGGCTTAGCTAGGCAAGCTTGTCCTAGTTCTCATAGAGCTTCTTGTTAGGTGAGTGTAGTTTTCCGTAGTTGGAGAATGCTCGTTTCATCCAGATACCCGCTTTGGGATGCCTGATGAGAACTAATAGGCCCGCAATGGGCATCGACAGGATTACTGTTGTCGCGGCTCTGAGTGTGAATAATCTGGAATGCCGAATCAGACCACGCTCGGTATTGATTTTTCGATAGTTTTCCCCTTGTTTAATAAACCGATGAATTAGGTAACTTGTAGTTGATCGAGATTCTTGAATATCTTCGTAAGCTATCGCTTTGTTGGCCCAGTAAATCATGCCGCCATTGGCGCGGACTCGGAGGAAGAAGTCAGTATCTGACCCACCGGATTTACCGAATTTTTCATCAAATTTCAGGCTACCCAAAGCGCTTTTGTCCATCAAAACGTTGCCTGTGCCTGTATTCTCAATGATCTGTGCGTTTTTTCGACCTCGAGCATTGTGCAAATCAACCCCGTGTACCCAGTGAGAAGCAGAAGGATGGAATATAGCAGGTACTGGTCCGGCTACAATAACGGCATTGCATTGTTTCATTGTTGCTAGGAGTTGTATTAACCAATCTGGGCATGGGTGTTCGTCATCGTCTAGAAAAGCAAGTAAACGATATTTAGAAGCATCAAGCAGTATGTTGCGACCTGTGGCTATATTATTTTGCGGTGAATTAATAAGTGTGACAGGACAGTATTTGGAAATTTCTGAAGCTTCTATGCAGCTTGAAATAATGTTGTAAGCAGCTTCACCGCTATTGTTAGCAATAACTATTTCAATTAGTCCAGTATGCTGCTCAATCACTGGCTTGAGATGGTGAAGCAGCTTACTCAAACCTACTGTGCGTTGTTCTTGTGTAATGACACCTATAGAAACTGAGGTTGCGTCCATATTTTCAAGTGTCATTGAGTTCGATAGATATTTCTATGTTGACTTGCCATGATCTTAGGAGTGAGGTTTTCTACTGGGTTGTGAAATACCAGTTCTCCTTAGGATACTCTTGATTAGTGTAACAATCGTTACCTATCCGGCGATGGTTGGCAAGATTTGATCCGACTCACAAAAAACGCTTACTTTTGCCAATCGGATCTTAGAGGCTCATGTTCAATTTTTTAGACAGGCAGTCGAATATTTGACAGGTTGATATGTTACTTCTTGTTTAAGCAATCCTGTCGTTAGTTGCGACCACTATTTTCATGGTGAAAATCTTCGTCAATGTTATCCACCACTGGAGTGAATTCTGTAGGCTGCCAGCAAATTGATGAAAATCGGGCATAGACCGTTTCATCAGGCGACCAGTTGACACTGTTGCCACCGTGAAATGTCGCATACAGGAGATGGTCTATAGCGGGTTTCTCCCCACGTGCCTGCCAATGGACGTTGTCCTGCTGCAATTTGAGTAGGCCGTCAACCCAAACTCGAACACTCCCGTCAGCACTGCCTGTGGTGGAGTTAGCACTGACCTGCATCGTTACTGTGAACCATTGTCCGATGGGTATTTGGAAATCTTGCACAGCGTAATCATCGCCGTATGGCAAATTCTGTGAACGATCAGACGAGTAAGAATAGATGGCTAAACGTGCACTACCATCACCATTGCCTCGCCACATAAGCCGCGCTGTAAAACCGTCTTGATCTGCCATGCCTCCAGTCGGAGTGGTGCCGCCTCCAAGGCCAAAACCCAGTTTCCCCCCTTCATTTTTACCACCCCAATCGAACCCCGGTTCGAGGAAAAAGGACTGCTGCAGGCTATAGGTGGTGGCTGGAGGCAATTCTCCGCGAGCTACAACATGCACGGAACCTTTGTGATTCGGCTCCAGCTTCTGTCGAAGGTATGGTTCCCCGCCGTCATCAATTTCAACGGAAAGATAGTTGGTATTGGTGGTAAAATGCCAGTCTTCTAGGCCCATCCATTCTTCGATATCCCAATGATCGAAGTCGCCAAAATTCATGCCTTGTTTCGGTAGTTGCAAACACTGCTCAGGTTGCCCCGTGCTGGATGTTTGTTCGCTGTTTTCGAACGTTGAGTTAGAGGAAGTGCTAAACACCGCAGCTAAAAGCAAAGCCGAGATCTGTCTTACACGGAAATTTGGTAAATCAATCATGCGTTTCAGGCGGTATTTGTGAGCGTGTTCGCTGTGGTGGGCTAGGGTTGGGGTATGTTCCAGAAAGGACGTACTTGCCTTTGTAGGACGATTCAAGCCAAGAACTGCTGGCAAGTTCCGGCGATACCGCTATCATAACGTAGCCATTGTCTCGAACTAACCGTATGTACCAGTTGTAATGCCAGTGTCAGTCAAGATGTTTGCTAATGCAGATTTTGTCGACTGGTGAGATAATCTGAACCTATCGGCAAATGACAATGAACCATTCGATTATCTGTCTGTTTCGCGAACGAGGTCTCTATTTGTGTGTGATCTACTGCTAGGAATTTCGAGGACAGACTAAACATTGAGATCACGTTGAATATCGACACGAATTTCCAGCGTTACAAACTATTTTTACCAGAATACTGTGCGTTAGCATGTAACGACGCTGCAACTGTGATCGTGGATGCTGCGCTGAGCAACAGGAGTTTTGGAGTGACAGCACTAGCAGTTCACGGATTGATGGAGTCTGTGAATGATCCTAGCCTTGGCAACAAAATCAATCGCATTGATATGATTGTCCCTGATGGGCAACCAATTGTTTGGGCACTGAATTCTTTCTATGATCTCAAGCTGGCTTTCAAGATTCCTGGGCCTACGCTTACGTCAGAGGTTCTCAAGCTTGCGAATAACCATGGTCTCAACGTTTTCCTGTTTGGAAGCACGGCTGACACCTTGCAGCGTTTTCAAGAGCACATCAAAGAAACCTACCCTAACGTTGAAGTCGTAGGCGTGCACGAAGACCGGTTTAGGGAAGCAACAGAACAGGAAGATAACGCAGATATTGAACGAATAAACGCTAGCAATGCACATATTGTGCTTGTGGGTCGCGGTTGTCCCAGGCAGGAGCATTGGGTTGCTGATCACGTTGGTAAAATTGACTCGGCTATGTTAGCTGTAGGTGCTGCATTTGACTACCATGCGGGCAAGCTTCAACGCGCTCCAATGTGGATTCAAAGGTATGGTCTCGAATGGTTATTCAGGCTTGTGCAGGAGCCAAGAAGGCTTTGGCGTCGGTATTTTTATACCAATATCCAATTCATCGGCTATTGTTTAGCGCAAAAATTGCGCGGTCGACGCGAACTATGAAGGAAAGTAAATTGACCAGAGTTTTGTTCACAGAGAATATTTTGCAAGGATGAATTTTGTCTGGCGTTATCGTTCGTCCCTTCGTGTTCGTTCGTTTAGTGGTATCGATTTACTTATTATCCTGATGAGTTTTGTTGTGTGTCATTACCTGTATCTGGGAAGTGTGGATTTTAATTCAGAACGGATTCTGATAGTGACTGCCACACTGGCATTCGGTTACTTTGTATTTGCCATTCTCGGTCTGTACAAGACCAATCGAGATCTCTTGCTACATCAAATATTAAGTCGACTCAGCATTGGCTGGTTTACTATCGTAATGTTCGTAATTATGATGGCGTTTTTGTCGAAAATAGCAGTGGACATTTCTCGAGTCTGGTTCGGTTTATCCACGATATTAGCCTATATTCTACTAGTAGGTGCTCGTGTGCTATCAGGGGTCATGCTTGTAAATTCGTACAAGCATGGAACGTCTTTGCTATCAGTAGTGTTAGTCGGTGAAGAAGGTGGGACCAACGCTATCATCGAGCGTACTTCTGACAACCTATGGGCAGGGGGGTACCACGTTGTTCATGTCTTCCATCGTACAGATAGTAGAGACATGAGCGCGACAGATGAACAGAAGATGATCAATATTGTTAAAGAAATTGGTCAGTTTATTGAAGTGCAACGCCAGTCCGGAACACCAGTGTCCGAAGTCTGGATTGCTCTACCTTTATCCGATGAGGTCTTTATCAAAGCGATCATAAATCGACTTAGAGATTCTTCAGTTGACGTTTGCATAGTACCTGACGCTTTTGCATTGCAAGTTATTTCAGGTTCTGCCATAAACGTTGCAGACATGCCTGTTGTGAACGTATCAGACATACGTCTATCTGGATCTGGAGAATTGTTTAAACGACTGTTTGATCGTGCTGCTTCGATTGTGGCCTTGATTTTGTTAGCTCCATTTTTCGTGATCATCGCCATTATTGTTAAGATCGATAGTCCGGGACCGATCTTTTTTCGTCAGCATCGTTACGGGATTGATGGCAAAGAGATTGAGGTGTGGAAGTTTCGAAGTATGACAGTGCAGGAAAACGGATCAAGCCTCAAACAGGCTACCCGAAATGATGTGCGCGTAACCAAGGTAGGAGCGATACTGCGCAAGTATTCGCTTGATGAGATTCCGCAGTTTTTGAATGTGCTTCAAGGAAATATGTCAATCGTTGGTCCACGACCACATGCTGTTTCGCACAATGAAGAATTTCGGGTAAAGATTGATGGATATATGATGCGACACAAGATCAAGCCTGGGATAACCGGTTGGGCACAAGTAAATGGCTGGAGAGGGGAGACGGATACACTTGAGAAAATGGAGCAACGTGTGCGATACGATCTCGAATACATTCGAATTTGGTCAGCATGGCTTGATCTGAAAATAATCTTACTAACCATAGTTCGAGTGTTTTCCAGCGATAACGTTTACTGATGGGTTTGTGGTCGACGTGGAAGGATCCTCGAATTCCGCTCGATAACAGTGATTCTCCCCATAACAACCTGTGTTAGCCCAACGATCTGCTAACTTGCTGTCAAATTACTGTTGCAGTGGCGTTGAAACGAGTCTCTGTATCTTAAAACAGTTGTGATCAACGCCAAAATTCCAGAAAATGTAAGGGAACCTCGCCGCTCACAAGTACTAAACACGGGGTACAATTCAGGCTCCCGTTCTCACGAGGCGTTATAAAATTGTCATGCAGTATTTTGCCGATATCGCTGTAAAAGCAGCCACGCGTGCTGGTGATGCGCTAATTGGAAATTTCCGCAGACAGAATGCATCCGTTTATGGAGCTGACATTCTATCGGTAGGAAGTAGAACTCTTTCAAAAGAGGTTACCTCATCAAATGATCATGAGGCTGACAGACTGATAATTGAGGTTTTACGCGAGCATTGTCCGTCACATAATCTTCTAACTGAAGAAACAGGCTTAATTGACAATGACAGTCCTTACACGTGGATAATTGACCCTCTCGATGGGAGTAGTAACTTCCTGAATCATAACCCGTTTTTTGCTGTGTCGGTTTGTTTGGCGTACAACGATGAGCCGATAACAGGAGTCATCCTATCCCCATTTCTCGAGGAGATGGTGGTGGCACGCAAGGGGCAGGGATGTACATTGAATGGCCGACAAGTAAACGTATCTAAGACTAGTGAGCTGGCTAAAACCTATGTGGTTGGTTGCCCGGGCGGAGAGAAAAATAATATCCGGTTCTCAAAGATGGAATACGCTCTTCACCAGCAGATAAAGGACTTTCGAAAAATTGGCTCAGCAGCTGTTGAGTGTTACATGGTCGCAGCGGGCCGGGTAGATGGTTTTACAACGCTCAATATAGACTCATGGGATGTTGCGGCAGGTGTACTCGCAGCACAGGAAGCCGGTGGTCGTGTAACCGATTTCAATGGCGAGCCGTGGAAACTCAATAAAACAGATCTGCTCGTCTCCAATGGTCTGGTTCACGATGAAATTCTTGCAGAGCTTGCTAGCGCAGGAATACCCAAGGAACGTAAAGTACCTGAGGCAGTTTAATCATGGCTAGTGCTGCAGAAACTGGGACCGAGTATCGAATTCTCGATAAAGCCTCGATTCCAGCATACCTTGCGGGCATCCCTGCAGTGGCGGAAATTCTTGGGCCTGATGAGGCCCTGGATATTCTGGAGATCGGTGATGGCAATCTTAACTATGTTTATCGCGTAAGCAGCTCAGTTGATCCATCCAGGTCTGTCATTGTTAAGCAGGCTGTGCCTTATTTGCGTTTAGCTGGCGAGGCTTGGCCCTTAGCTCGAGACAGGATGCTCTATGAAACGAGAGCGTTTTCAACGTATAACAAGCTCGTGCCTGATCTAGTGCCAAAGATCTACCACGCGGATGAGCAGATGAGCTCTATCGTGATGCGGTTTCTGGATGATCACATCATTTTGCGTGTTGGGATGATTCAAGGCATTCGCTATCCTCGCGTTGCACAAGACGTCGGTCGATTTATGGCGGAGACTTTGTTCAAGACCAGTGCTTGGTCGATGAGCAGTATTGAGCGGCGAGCATTGATTGATCAGTTCACCTTGAATTCCGAGCTTTGCAAACTGACAGAAGATTTTATCTTCACCTTCCCTTATCTGGTGCATGAGTCGAATTATTCGAATCCGTCCACCGATCAGTGGGTGAAGGGAAATATCCACAATGATTACGAATACAAACGTGATGTACTCCTCTTCAAAGATTTGTTCGTGTCCAAAACTGAAGCGCTATTGCACGGTGATCTGCACAGTGGTTCGATGATGGTCAATCAAGAGGAAAGCTATGTCATTGACCCAGAGTTTGCTTTTTTTGGGCCAATTAGTTTCGATGTGGCCAAAGTACTTTCCAATTTTCTACTCTCGTGTACATCGCACTTCCACAGATCCGGTGGGGCTGATTATCGCCAATGGATTCTTGAGCAAATTCCGGTTATGTGGAATACATTCGAAGCACGATTCCTCGAGTTGTGGAAGCAAGCCGGTGATTCAACCATGTATTCAAGCGGCTTGTTGTCCGATGAAGATTACGCCAGATACCGCTCTGAATTTATGGTGAACATACTGCAAGATGCTGTTGGATTTGCGGCGTGCTCCATGGCTCGTCGCACAATAGGTATTGCAGGGGTTGCGGATGTTCGGGATATTGAAGATCCTGAGATTCGTTCTACCCTCGAGATCTTTAATCTGAAGCTAAGTAAGAAATTGATGGCTGAGCGTAAATCGCTCAACACTATCGATGACTTACAAACGCTGATTCACGATTTTTATTCTGTACCAATTCTTTAGGAGTTTCGGTGTCAACATCAGTCTTGGGAATAATTCCTGCTGCAGGTAGTGGAGTTCGTGCTCGTCCATATACTTACGAAGTGCACAAAGGCATGTTCGTTATTGATGGAAAACCAAATATTGAGCGACATATCGATCTTATGCGCGATGACATGCGCATTGAAGAGATTGTTATTGTGCTTGGCTATATGGGGGGGGCGATCCAGGAGTACTTCGGAGATGGATCCGACTTCGGTGTTCGTCTTCAGTACGTAGAAAACCAGCATCTTGACAAAGGGTGGGCATGGTCGGTTTTACTGGCAAAGCCCTATTTGGCTGGTCGAAAAGCCTGTGTGTTGCTTGCCGATGAGTTCTACTTGGATTCAAATCTTGGTGAGATTGCCGAATTCGATCTCGATGCCTACAGTGTAGTTTGTCCGATAAAACCGGTTACCGACCAGTCTTTAATCAAGAAGAATTTCTCGGTTGAGCGTGATGGGCAACGGATGATTCGTCTGGTTGAGAATCCGGTAGCTCTTCCCAACGATATGCTAGGTATGGCAACGTTCATGATTCATCCTTCTATCATGGAAGAGCTTGAAGTAGAATTTGAAAATGGCCGGACGAACCTTGATTTCGTCACGTTTGTCGACAACCTGATTCGCAAAGGCACGTCAGTTGGTGCTTTTGACATGGTTGGGGGATACATCAATCTCAACGATGTCGCAAGCTTAGAAGCTGCACAAGATGCCGCTATCAGAAGCCGGATTGAAAAAGCAGGCTAGCCTGGCAACGGTTCTAAGATGTTAATCACCTGGGCTGGATTATTCTTGAATAATTCGGGCTAGGTAGATAGCGTGCATTGTTCTGACTTCTGACTTCTGACTGTTAAGTGCTAAGTGCATGTTGCTTTTTTGTGATACACGCAGTGAATCAAATTACCATCGGTTCAATCGATAGTTGAATGCCATAGGTATCAGCTACCTTGGACGTGATCTCATCAGCTAGTGCTAAGAGCGCACTACCTGTGTTTTCACCTGTGTGTGTGAGGACCAGTGCTTGGTGCTGGTACACGCCAATACCGTCCCTACGAACACCTTTGTAGCCCAGCTGGTCAATCAGCCAACCGGCAGATACTTTCACCTTGTCTTGTCCTGCGTCAAAAGTAACCACCTTTGGGAATTGCTGAGTTAATTTTGCAGCAACGCTTTTCGACACAATCGGGTTGTGAAAGAAACTACCAGCATTCCCAATAACAGCTGGATCGGGTAATTTGGATTGGCGAATCGCCACTACGCTATCGCTAATATCAGAGGCGCTTGGTGTTGTCAGAGCTTTGCTTGAAAGATGATTTGCTAGGCTCGTATAGTGTGCGTTTAGAGCACAGTGTTTGCCTAAGCTAAAGCCCACTTGTGTAATCGCATACTGATTCGGATTGTCTTTGAAGAAGCTATGGCGATAGGAAAACGAACAATCAGCCTTACTGAAATTAACCCATTCCCCAGTGCCGATATGAAGCGCTCTAACATGCGCTATGCGATCTTTAACTTCCACCCCATAAGCGCCAATATTCTGAACTGGAGCCGCACCCACTGTTCCTGGAATTAGGCTGAGATTTTCCAGGCCTTGCAAGCCCATATCAAGAGTTACTAAAACAAGCTCATGCCAGTTTTTACCGGCAGACGCCGTGACTATTTCACCACCCGTATCTGAATCCGGTTCTCGTTGTGCGTGTGTGCCAATCATGCGAATGACAAGCCCGGCAATATCTCGCGTTAGAACAATATTACTCCCGCCACCGAGAATAAATACGGGCCAAGACTTTGAGTGAGCCTGTTCAATGGCTTCACTCAACTGCTCCTCAGTTGAGACCTCAGTGTAGTGCTCGGCACGTTGATCAAAACCAAACGTGTTGAAGGCTTTGAGTGATATGTCTCTTTCGATGGTGATCATATAGTCTCAGCCGCTTTGCGAATTCTCGGCCAATAAGCTGCCAGTGTGGATGCTCTCGTTAGCAACAAAATATAGTATGAAATCCACAAGCCTGTGTTGCCATACAGTGGTGCGAGCACAGAGATGCTGACCAGAAAGAGTGCGGCGGATACCAGCATGCCGTTGCGCATACTAGCGGTTTCGGTTGCACCGATGAAGATACCATCGAGTACAAAGCTCCATATACCGACAATAGGCGCCAGTATCGCCCACAGTAGCCATTGCTCCGCTGCCTGCTGTGTGGCAGCTTCGGGGACCATGGTTGCGACTATGGTTGGGCCAAGCACTATATACACGCCGCTAATTAACAGGGCTGTGATCAGTCCTAGTTGGAAGGATGCCATCACCGCGCCTTTGAGCTGGTGTCGGCTTTTCTTGCCGATTGCAAACCCTGTGAGAGACTCAACAGCGTGAGCGTACCCATCCATGCAGTAGGAGGCCAGATGCACCATATGCAGGAGTACTGTATTGGCCGCAAGGATGACAACACCTTGCCTACTACTGACAACTGTCATCCAGTAGAACGCTAACGTTAGGCACAAGGTTCTGATGAACAGATCGCCGCTGATTCGAAAATACCGCAGTAGGGCGGCGCGTTCGAAAAGCCAGTCGAATATGGGGGATTCCGCAAAAACAATGCGCAACTGATCTCGAATAAGATACAAGCCTGCTACCACCGTTATGTATTCACTGACAACGGTTGCGATGGCGACACCTGCTATCCCCAATGTTGTAAATTTGAAGAGCGCGATGTTGAAGACGATGTTGAGTACGTTGAGCAGCAACTGCAGTATGAGACCTTGCTTCATGCGCTGCAGGCCGATCAGAGCCCCTAGAAGCGCATAGGTGGCTAGCGTGGCAGGTGCTGAGAGAATACGGACCTTGAAGTAGATGGCGGTCAAGGCGCGCCAGGATTCACCCTCCGCCATGGCAAATAGTCCCAGTTTGAGTAAGGACACTTGCAGAGCAATTAACGTGAAACCCAGTACAACGGCAATGAGCAGGGATCTTAGCGTTGTTCTTGTGGTGATCAGCTGGTCGTTTGCGCCATAAGCTTGTGCAACCAGCCCGCCTGTTGCCATGCGTAGAAAACCGAACACCCAGTAGATACTGCTGAACATGATTGCGCCAACAGCAGTCGCGGCGACCCAGTCTGGCGAGCCCATACGCCCCATAACCGCAGTATCAACAATGCCCACCATGGGGACTGAGCTGTTGGATACCATGACCGGGATAGCCAGCATCAGAACGCGTCGACGCCACTGGCTAGGGGTTAGGTTCTCATCTCTCACGCGCAGGATGATACCCAAATAACTGTACACTTAGCATAAAAAACCCCTGCACCGCTTCCGCCGCGTACAGGGTTCTTTAGGAAAGACGTGGAAAAGGCTTCTATCTACCTACAGGTAACAGCATCCACTCTATTCTTTCAGCATCGAGCTGCTCGTTAACCTACCGCCTTAAGCGAGGCTGCTTCAGTGTGCGCACCTGGACGACCAATACAGTCATACACAAAACCAGCTTCACGCATCTGCTCAGGATCGTACAAGTTACGACCATCAATCAC
>JAUMHO010060541.1:0-27539 GCA_032360965.1 Ulva armoricana
TTGCTAAGCCCAGTGAGGGTGAAGTAGCTGAAGGTCATTATGACCCTATGGCGATTAAAACACACTTAGATAAATATGTTATTGGTCAAGATAGAGCTAAAGTTATTCTTAGTGTTGCTATTGCTAACCACTACAAGCGTATCAATAAACCTCCTAAAGATTTAGACTTATCAAAAGGTAATGTTTTAATACTAGGGCCTACAGGTTCAGGTAAAACATTACTAGCCAAATCAGTAGCACAATATCTAAACGTACCATTTACTGTAGCTGATGCTACATCATTAACTGAAGCTGGTTATGTAGGTGATGATGTTGAATCAATGATTAGCGGCTTACTTGCTGCTGCTGATGGTAAAGTAGAAAAGGCTGAGCGTGGCATTATCTTTATTGATGAGATAGATAAAATCGCACGTAAAAGTGAATCAACTTCTATTACACGTGACGTAAGTGGTGAGGGCGTACAGCAAGCATTACTTAAATTGGTTGAAGGCACTGTATGTCGTGTACCGCCTCAGGGTGGCAGAAAGAATCCTAATCAAGACTTAGTAGAAGTTAATACCAAAAATATCTTATTCATAGCAGGTGGAGCGTTTGTTGGATTGGATGAAATTATTGGTAAGCGTCAACAAGGAACTTCAATGGGCTTTAATGCTAAAATTGAAGCCGCAGTAGAGGGAGTTCTACAAGATGTTAGTCCTGATGACTTGGTAAAGTTTGGGCTTATTCCTGAATTTATCGGGCGTTTTACTACCTCAGTAGCTATTGATGAATTAACTAAAGATCAGTTAGTCCACGTTCTTACTGACGTTAAAAATAACTATATCGCACAGTATCAATACTTACTGAGTATAGATGAGATTGAACTGACATTTGATCCAGAAGCATTAGACTATATGGCTGAGAACTGCTTGGAACTGAAAACTGGAGCCCGTGGTTTACATACTGAAATTGAGCGTTGTTTGATGCCGCATATGTATGCTACCAAACTATACAGAGAAAAGGGTATTAAGAAGATAAATATATCTGTAGATTTAGTAAAGGATCCGGTGGTTTTAGAATGAAGGTAAACGTACAAGACGGAAAATTCGAAGCAGGAATGCGTAAATTTAAGAAGAAAGTGCAGGAATCTGGCTTACTTCAGGAATTGCGTGACCGTGAAACTTATACCAAACCTACAACTAATCGTAAGATGAAGGCCAACAAAGCCCGTCGCCGTTGGAAGAAACACTTAGAATCACAGCAACTGCCAAAACAGTTGTTTTAATACGTAGTAATGTAGTATAAATAATAATGTAGATGCTGAATAGGTCGGGTCTACAAAAATCTTGCTTAATCAAAGGAGAAAACATATGAGCAAAGTCATAGGTATCGATTTAGGTACCACCAATTCATGCGTGGCAGTTTTAGAAAACGGTGTCGCAAAGATCATCGAAAACTCAGAAGGCGCACGTACAACCCCATCAATAATTGCTTACACTAACGATGAAATTTTAGTTGGTGCTGGAGCAAAACGTCAAGCAGTAACTAATCCAAAGAATACAATCTATGCTAGTAAGCGACTAATTGGTCGTAAGTTTGTAGAAGAAGCTGTTCAAAAAGACATTAAGTTAATGCCTTATGAAATCTATGAAGCAAAGAACGGTGACGCATGGGTTAGAGCTAATGGCAAAGAACTAGCACCTCCACAAATCAGTGCTGAAGTCTTACGTAAGATGAAACAAACTGCTGAAGATTATCTTGGTCAAGAAGTTACTAAAGCAGTTATTACTGTACCAGCTTACTTCAATGATAGTCAACGTCAAGCTACTAAAGACGCAGGTCAAATTGCTGGCTTAGAAGTATTACGTATCATTAACGAACCTACTGCTGCTGCCCTAGCTTATGGTGTAGATAAAGCAGAAAAAGGCGAACGTAAAATTGCTGTTTACGATTTAGGTGGTGGTACATTTGATATCTCTATCATTGAAATTGCTAACATCGATGGTGAAAAACAAATTGAAGTATTATCAACTAATGGTGATACATTCTTAGGCGGTGAAGATTTTGACAATCGTATGATGGAATACATTGTTGAAGAATTCAAAAAAGAATCAGGTGTAGATTTAGCTAAAGATGTATTAGCATTACAGCGTTTAAAAGATAGTGCTGAACGTGCTAAGATTGAATTATCAAGCAGCAACCAAACTACAGTCAATCTACCTTATATCACTGCTGATGCTTCAGGTCCTAAACATTTGAATGTTACTATCTCACGTAGTAAGTTTGAAGGCTTAGTAGAAGAACTAATCAAGCGTTCAATTGAACCATGTAAGATAGCGTTGAAAGATGCTGGCGTTACTGCTATTGAAATTGATGAAGTTATCTTAGTTGGCGGTCAAACACGTATGCCAGCGGTTCAAGCAGCAGTTGAAAAACTATTTGGCAAATCACCACGTAAAGATGTTAATCCAGATGAAGCTGTAGCTGCTGGTGCTGCTGTTCAAGGTGCTGTATTAGCAGGTGATAAGAAAGATGTTCTATTATTAGACGTTACTCCGCTATCACTAGGTATTGAAACTATTGGTGGTGTGATGGCTAAGTTGATTAAAAAGAACACAACTATCCCTACTAAACATTCACAGATATTCTCTACTGCTGATGATAACCAAAATGCTGTTACTGTTAAAGTATTCCAAGGTGAACGTGAACTTGTACAGTATAACAAGATACTAGGAGAGTTTAACCTAGAAGGTATTCCAAGTGCTCCACGTGGTCAACCTCAGATTGAAGTTACACTTGATGTTGATGCTAATGGTATTTTACATGTTAAAGCACAAGATAAGAATACAGGTAAAGAAAACAAAATCACAATTAAATCTGATTCAGGCTTGAGTAAAGAACAGATTGAAGAAATGGTACGTGATGCTGAAGCTAATGCTGAAGCAGATAAGGCAGCACGTGAATTGATTGAGGCTAAGAATCGTGCTGAAGGTCAATTACATACTATGAAGCGTGATTACGAAGAAGTTAAAGATAAACTTACTGAAGAAGAACGTACCAAGATTGAAGAATCATTCAATGGTATGAGTGAAGCTGCTAAAGGTGAGGATGTCGAAGCGATTAACAAAGCCATATCTGCTATGATGGAAGTCATCGCACCAGTATTTGTTAAGAAGAACGAAGCAATGGATGAAGCAGAAGCTAAACCAGAATCAACAGAACCAACTGCTAAGGCAGATGATGTAGTTGATGCTAAGTTCGAAGAAACGAAGTAAAAAGGTTAAGGGGAATGCCTTAGGGGTTCCCCATTATTGTCTTGCTTATTAAAGGAGAAATCAAATGACAACATATTTAACAACCGCAACTCTACCAGAGTTTATCAACGCAGTACATAGAAATGCTGTAGGAGTAGACGCACTATTAGACATAGTAACTCGTCAAAATACACTACGCAAACCAGATAACTACCCACCACATAACGCTATCAAGTACACTGAGGACAAGTGGGGGCTTGAATTAGCTATAGCTGGATTCACTAAAGGTGAAATCACACTAGAAGTAGTAGACCATGAACTTACAGTTCGTGGACAAAAAGAAGAATCTACTGTCTTAGGTGATTATCTACACAAAGGTATTGCTGCTAGAGATTTTGTAAAAGTATTTGCTCTAGGCGAATACGTAGAAGTTGTAGGTGCTACACAACGTGATGGTATTCTTTATATTGATTTGGAACGTAAAGTTCCAGAAGAAAAGAAACCAAAAATGATAGACATTACTTACGCCAAGTAACTAGACAATATATCAACTATTTGATATACTAGTAAAACTAAATAACTTTATGGGAAACAGAAACATGGCAAATGCTGAACCGATTGTACGCTCTAAGATTAAACCAAATATCAAGTTAGCAGAACCGCCTTTGTATAACGTCATTTACATGAATGATGAATTTACTACACAGGAGTTTGTTGTTGGTAGTTTGGTTACACATTTTAGATATACAGAAGATACTGCTGAAACTATCACTATGGATATTCATCATAATGGTAGTGCTGTAGTAGCTGTTCTTCCGTATGAGATTGCTGAACAAAAGGGAACTGAAGTAACACTAGAAGCTCGTCAGCAAGGCTATCCCTTACAAGTTAAGTTAGAGGCTAGTTAATAGGTATCTCAATTCGCTGAGGCCACCAAGGTTGGTCTCGGCGATATGGATTATTGATATAACGAATACCGAATCTAGTTACATCAGCTCCATGCTCATATCCACCATATAACCAAGTTTTCACTTTACTCTCAGTATCAATATTAAGACATATAGAAGGCCCGATTAAATCAGGTAAATTATCTTTAGTATGAAATCCTAATTCAGCGTTAGGAATAGATGAAGTAATCATTACAATTTGTTTTACATCTACATGTTTTTGTAACTTTTGAATACTATTTCTTAAATATTGAGTATCATACAATCTATAATGACTAGCTAATTCTTGCTCTAATGGATCTTCTAATGTATAATTACCATACCAACCATTCGCTGCTACTAATGCTATACTGTCTACTACAACCACATTACTATGTAGAAAGGCTACATTATCATAACCTTTAATTATTCTATTAAGTACATTAATGTTCTTGTCGTAATCTCGTAAGTCACCATGTTCGGCAGGACCATCAATAAAAAATACACCTTTATAGATTCTACTAAGGTGTTGTAAGGTTTCTTTTATTTTTGAGGGGTCAGAACTTATGTTGCCAGCAACAATACAGAATAAACTTGTAGGTTTATCTGCTATGTTGAACGGTTCACCTGGAATTAAGTTTAAATCACTGAAAAAATCAAATGCAGCTATAGTCATATGTATGAGGGGAGAATTCCCCTGTGATTATTTAACTACTTTTGGCTTACGTGGTGCTCTTGGCTTCTTTGGTGCTGTAGCCTCTACGTGGTCGTAGGGTGGTTTTGCTTCAGGTTCTTTTTTAACCGTAGCAGTTTTTTTAGTAAAATCCAATGGGTGAGTTCCTTCTTTGCGCCCTAAAATTTTGTTAATAAGTTTGGTAAAAATCATAGCAAAAATCTCCTTTGATAATAGTATTTAGTAACCTATTCACTTGCTTATTATTTTTACCTATGTTAGAATTACTCATACTAAACAACAACCTTATAAGGATTTAAAAATGGCACTAGTACCAATCGTAATTGAAACAACATCAAAAGGCGAACGTAGTTATGACATCTATTCTCGCCTTATGCGTGACCGTGTTATCCTACTTGAAGGTGAAGTACACGATCATATGGCTAACTTAATCGTAGCACAACTTCTCTTTTTGGAATCTGAAGATGATAAAAAAGATATTTCATTATATATCAACTCTCCCGGTGGTAGTGTTACAGCTGGTATGGCTATCTACGATGCTATGCAGTTTGTTAAGCCTGATGTTTCCACAATCGTTATGGGGCAGGCTTGTTCCATGGGTTCATTACTCGCTAATGCTGGTGCTCCTGGTAAGCGTTTTATCTTACCTAACGCAAGACACATGATACATCAACCTAGTGGTGGCGCACGTGGTCAAGCAACTGATATGTTAATCCAAGTAAATGAAATACTTGAGATGAAACGTAACTTAACTAACATTTATCTTAAACACAATACTGCTAGTAAAACTTTTGAAGAACTAGCATCTGACATGGAGCGTGATAACTTTATGAGTGCTGAACAAGCTGTATCTTATGGCTTAGCTGATAAAGTTATTACTAAACGATAATATGAGTAATGTACTATCATTCGATAAGTTCTTAGATGCTTTTAAAGACCGCAAGCCTAAAGAATACGTAAACAAGTATCCTACTGTACCTGAACAAGATTGGCCTGCGTTAGATATTATTCAGCCTAATCTTAAAGATGGTCCTTGGATAGCTGGTGGTGCCGGCTTAAAGTGGTATCAAGGTCAACCTGTTAATATGAGTGACATTGATGTATTCTTCCGTGATGCGTTTCAGTTACGTAGAGTAATGAACCGAATTGAAGATACCAAGCGATGCCATGTTAAGTATCGTAGTGAAAATGCTATTACTTATGACTATACTACCGATCGTGATTCATTAGAAGATTCATACACTGTGTTTACAATTCAGCTTATTCAACACAAATACTTTAACAGTATGCAGGAAGTAATCGATAGATTTGACTTTTCAGTATGCCAAGTAGCTACTTGCGGTGAAGAATGGGTACTAGGTGAACATACTGCCAGAGATATTCGTACACGTTCACTACGAGCAGTTAGTGACGTTAAAGGTGATATTGCCAAGCGTTTAACAAAATACTGGATATATGGATATAGACCAGTAGATGGTTTAATGAATGATATCATTAGTAATCCAAATACAAAATATAAATTCAATCAAGACGAGGATTATCACAATGCCTTCTGAGACTTATACATTCGAAACGCAGCCTGAACGTTCGTGGTCATTGATTGATCCTAGACCTGTACAGCGTTATCTGCCTGAAATAGATGAGTACATTGTATATTGGAATGGATTCGTAATGACTCATGCTCAAGCGTTATGTATGACTATGGCTAAGTTTGGTACTTATCCTACCCCTGAAATGAAAATAGCAATGAAAGCACAGTACGAACGTATCTACTACGCAGGTGGATTTGGTACTAGAGCGTGGGATGCTATTGTTGAAGGTTGGAGTCACTATGATTCATCTACTTACAATTATCTAAATCGTGCGATGACCGATCATGTTGCCAAATGTCTTGACACATATCCACCTGATGTAGTATTATCGTGGTTCGATCATGATCTAGCACGTGGTAAATAACGAATATAAATAAGCAGTGTAAATAATTTTAAAGGAGTATTAAAATGAATCAAAAATTTTTAGAAGTAGCTAAGAGCGTAGATGATATTGTAATAGCCACTGGAAATCTACCAGGAAGTCCTGAGTTTAATTTAGCATTTGTACAAAAATATGCTGAGATATTAATTCAAGAATGCATTAATATTTGCGAGAAGGGTGCTGAAACTCAAACAACTAGTCAAGGCGCTGCTATCTTAATTCGCCAACGTTTTGATATGTAATCATATAATGAACGAACGAATTAAACTACTTGCTGAGCAGGCATTTAATGGTATTGATACTGGATCTATAACTAATGTTAAAATTCCCAAAGAGTTTATAGTAAATTTCGCTGAGTCGATTATTCGGGAATGTGCTGATATTGCTTTGCGTGAAGACCATGATCCTTACGAATGTATTAAGAGTCATTTCGGAGTCAAGTAATGAATGTTAACCTAAGACAACTTAAAGAGATGGTTGAAGTTCAAGGTCGTGATGGTAATTGGAATTATAGTCCATATCATCTTGGATTATTTAATGGTATGGAAATTATGTTATCTATAATAGAAAAGCGTGAACCTAAATTTCGTGATGAACCAAAAAGATATATTAAAAATATTAAACTGAGATAAGCATGGGACTGAAACTTAAAAAACTGGAACTTGATTTTGAGATTGCTGATAGTATTACTATAGCCACACTCAAAGCTTATCGTAAAAGTTTAAAGAAACATTTAAAGGATCATAAAAAGGGCGTGGCGTGGTTACATGACGATGATGTACCAAGTATGACTAAGACTATTGAAGCATTAGATTTAGTTATTAGTCATTTTACCGTAGAAGATGAAGGAGAAATATAATGGATTTAATTTTAGGTGTATTTGAAGCTATAGTAGGTTTCTGTGTAATCATTATTACAGTTAAACTAATGGGCATGTTTATCACGAGGAATAAAAAATGATAGCTGAGATGTTCTTATATGGTTTTGTTTCAGCATTTGGTTGGTGGAGTGCCAATCATTATGTTATTGAACCTGTATTAGAAGGCAAACCTGCTACTATGGAACGACCAGCTAAAGAAGTAAAGAAAGAAGAAGGTAAAAAAGAAGATAAGAAAGAAGATAAAAAAGATAAGGAATAACTTATGTGGACTTTATTATTGATTACTATATTATCAAATGATCCTCCTAGAATGAGATATGAACCCTATGCTAGATTTTCTACAAAAGAAAAGTGTTTAGAAATAGCTACCCTTATGAAAAAACAATCAACAACCGAAGTACAAGCACATTGTGTATACGATAGGAACTAGTTTTGAAAGTAACTAAAATACCAGGTTTAGGTAGATTCGGAGCATTTATCGATGACCTAGACCTTAAAAACATTTCAGATGAAGAATGGATGGAACTAGGTAAACTTCACCTAGAACAAAAAGTAACCATCATTCGTAATACAAATATTACTCCACGTGAATTTGAATTGTTAATGATGAAATGGGGAGTAAGGTCTAATCTGTTTTTTTATAGAATTGTAAGAGATTTTGTATTAGCTAGCAAAGAACTAACTGATGAAGATAAAATTATGTTAGCGTATGGTGAGATGATGCGCCCATCTGAAATACATCCTAATACTAGACTATCTAGGATTACTTCAGTAAAAGATGAAAATGGAAATAATTTAGGAATTTACGGTAGAGGACTATTAGACTGGCATAGCGATGAAGGCGGGCAACTTGCTCATACCCCTAGCACAGCTATATTAGGATATAAAGATATGGTAGGAAGCTCTACTGAGTTTTGTTCTACTGTAGATTGGTATGAAAATCAATCTGAAAGTTTCCGTAGTGAACTTGATGATATGATTGCTACACATGAATTTCAAATGGAGAAAATGTCTCCTCAATACAAAGATGGCAACAATGAAAAAACAAGTAGAGAAATTTATTTGTTTTCGTTAAAAACAGTTTGTCCTGAGCCTAGCGAACTACCATTAATACAAGTTGGCCCTGGTGGACATAAAGGATTAAATCATTCATCTGGTTCACTAAAAGGAATCAAGGGAATGGCTAAATCTGAATCAGATAAGTTATTTGAATACATTGATAAAACGTTATTTGTTCCTGAGTATATGTACGCACATCATTATGCTGCTGATAATGATTTATTATTAATGGATAATACCACTACTACACATCGTAGAGTGAACGGTAGTGATACCAGACTTGCTTATAAAATACATCAAGATTTTTCATTTCTGTTTAAAAAGTATAACATTAATGATTATAGATATTTGACAGAGCCTTGGGCTAGTGAATACAAACAAGAAGTTGCTGAAATTGCTAGAGTAATAGGTGAATTTGACAAAATGGTAGAAAGGGAAAATAATGAACGAAAAATTTAAACAACTTAAAGATCAGTGTAGTTCTGAACGTACATGGGATTCTGAACGAGAGATATGGATAGAAAGCGTTATTGATTTAGAAAAATTTGCCATATCTGTTGTAAAAGAATGTGCTGATTTATTTCCCTTAACCTTTACAGACGAACAGTATCAACGTAGAATAGATAAAACAATCAAAAAACATTTTGGAATAGAATAATGAAAAGTGACTTTCCTGAATTTGATCGAGCGTATGAGGCAATATTGCTACCTGAAGATGCTGACCGTTTCAATCATATAGCAGCAGAAACACGTTTCAATATTTACAACTCTCCTATATGGCGTGTTCAAGGACGTAAATTTACTGAAGCTGTAGTAAAAGAATGTTGTCGTATGATGGAAGGTAATCTAACCGTAACAGAAATTAAACAACACTTTAATATAGTAGATTAATATTACATGAGCGATCCTATTGATCTTAGTAGTTCTCCGGAACGCCATATGTTTCAGAAAAAACTCTATGAAAGCATAGTAGAAGATCCTGCCACCAGTGATGATAAAAAGAAATCTGCTGAGGCACTGATTGATTTTTACGAAGAATGGGAAAATATAGATAAAGAGCGTGAATTGACTGAAGAATGGCAAAAGAACAATCTTGAATATGATTTAAGAACTACTGATTGGATTTTAGACAAAGCACGTAGTTCAGATAGTTATGCCCAAAACATTTACGCTGCCTTATGTAATAATGATTTTATCAAGCATGATATGTTTCAAGTTCTTAAAGAAGAAACTTGGGGTTGTAGTTGGCGTCATGCTGGTGGCATAGTTGCTGATATGCGTAGTGAAGGTGACTATATAGATTGGTACTGTTCTGGTATGGGAGGATTAAATTCAGGTTATAATCCAGAAAATGATGAAACATTTGAACAGTGGCAAGAACGTACTAAGTATGTAAGTGAAGGTGCTGTGACTGATGAAATTAGAGAAGATTTCAGAAAGTTAGGATGGAGCGTATGGAAAGAGAATAAAGATGAATGAGATTAACGATTACATAAAAGAAAGTTTAGAAGATGCTGGTTTTAGTGCTACTTACGAACAAGACCGTATTAAAATCTTTGCTGAACGATTAGTTGCTAGACATTTGGCAGAATTTTATGCCATAAGATTTGACTTAAATGGTGCTGATGTATATAATCAGATTGAAAAATACTTAGATCATAAATTCAAAAATATACCACTAGATGAATAAACGACCTACTATAACTAGAATGGATCGGCGTCATACTGGCAATCGGTATTTTACGCATTATTTCGAATTTTATTCTACTGAATTTAATTTTAGTGAAGTTAGAATATGGTGCTGGGAAACTTGGGGACCTAGTACAGAATTAAGCGAATGGTTAGTAGATGCTTCTAAAGGTATCACTAATACAAGTCATAACGCTAATTACTGTTGGGTAAACGATCAATACAACAAGCGAATTTATTTTGGTAATCAAGCTGCTGCTACTCATTTTGTCCTGAGGTGGTTATGAGTAGAGCTAAACAATTCGAATATGTATGTAAAAATCAATTTGAACAAATAGACCATCTAAAGTGGTGTAGACGTAATCTTGGATCTTTAGGTCAATCATGGAACTTTTTTGCTGCTGATGCTGGTAAAAAGCTAATCATTGAAATTTATACTCACAACTCAAAAGGCTTATTAGCTTACGCACTAACATGGGGCTAGAAAATAAAATTTCAATAAGAATTAAACATCCTGAGGATGATAATGGTTCTTGGGAGTACTGGGAAGAAGTTATTGCTTGGTGCTTAGAGAACTATGGTATTCCTGGTAAAAGATTTATGACTACAGCTACTAGCGATTATATGGACTTTATATTCGAAGATGAACGTGATGCTCTACTATTCACTTTAAGGTGGGTATAATATGGATAAAGATGCATTGGATATATTAAAAGACTGGAAACATAGTAAATTTATAGTAGTAGATTATATTACTGATTATCCTAATACCATTGTTCTTACTGATGTGGGATATTGGATAGATAATTTAGATGATTTAAACGATTGGGCAGAAAAACATAATTGTGAAGTGAAAGGTATGACTGTATCAGTTCCTGATGAAAAGACTAAAATGTTATTTGCTCTGAGGTGGAGTTAACGTGGAGACGCTGCTGACTGCCAAAGAAGTATTCATTGCCGACGCTAAGACATGGTGCATTAATAATGGGTGGGCTGGCTCCATTGAGATCGATTGGGAGCAAAGACTTGATGTTATGAAATGGTGTAATGAAAATATTGGCTTGGGCAATTGCATTTATGATGGGTTTACTCTTAAGATCAGAAAGCCCAAAGACTTGGTATTTGCTAGTTTGAGATGGTGCTGATGGCTAAAATAAAATCAACAAAAATGTCATTTCCATATAATACTATGCACGAACGATATGTAGTATGGCAGCATACTGAATGGTTGCGTAAACATTATGGTGTTCAAGGTGTTCAACAGGGTAGAAATTGGTATACTAAAGTTACTTATAGTAAGGGTATAATGCCTGGATTATGGAATGAATTATATAACATTTACTTTCGTGACTCTAAACACGCATTACATTTTCAATTAACTTGTTTATGAGTTATAGCGCAGCACGTAACTTTGACACTATTAAATTTTCTTGTGATCAAATAGTATATCATGGTGACACTTATTATTATGTAAAGCCTGAAGGTTGGACAGTACTGATTGATAAACTACCATGGGATAATATGATTCAATACTGTGTCGATACTTTTGGTCCTTCAGAAGGTATATGGGTACCAGGAGAACGATGGTATGTTAACAGTGCTAGATTTTATTTTAAGAATCCTTCTGATAGAACTTTATTCTTATTGAGATGGCAATGAATAGTAGACAAAGACGAGTAGATAAAAGACGTTGGAAACATCGTATACATATTATAGCCAAGAACTTTGATCATTATAAAGAAATGTGGAATTGGTTAGTAGCTAGGCATGGTAGAAGAGGTAATAAATGTGGCTGGCGTGAAGGTGAGTGGAATTATGTTGATGGTGTATCAGAACGTATTTACACAAACTGGCATTTTATATCTGAAAAAAACGCACTATTATTCGCACTAACATGGGCAGGTGATTAAATAATGGAAGTTATTTACATATGGGTATTAGTAGTTCAGTTATGGCCTACTGATACGAATACAGTTAAGTTACTAGAAGTGAAAGAATATGATACCTATGAAGAATGTATCACCGCTTCAAAAGAAAAGACGAATGGCGAGGTCAAGGCTTTCTGTGGACAACGAATCAAACATAATTAAAACTGGTGAAGCTATCAATGGTGAGGTAACTTGGTATTGGGCAGAAATAAACACGGAATACATGCCTGCGTACAAATGGTGTTGGGCTACATTTGGTGATGAAGGTTCTAATTATAACAAAACAACTAGATGGTTAAGCACTAGCCATGTATTTTATTTTAGTGATTCAGCCGATAGGCTTGCTTTTATTCTAAGATGGAGTTAGAATAATAATATGTCAAAGCCCTTAAAGCCAGTCAATGCTCATTTAGATAGTGTTACAATACCAGATATTGAAACGCATAAACTAATCACAACTAAAGAACTAATCAAAGACTTAGATAATCTAAAGAAGTTTGATGCTACATCTAATGCTAATAACTTCTTTGGCAATCCTTTTTTATATCATTATCAATTCAAAAACTTACTAAAATGTCGTAGACAAGATGGTAAAACTATTTACGATATTGCTGCTGATAGTACTGAGTGGGATAAGCTAATAGACAGCGCACGTAAACGTAACAGAGGTGGCAAGACTGCTGCTGGTAATGTATTTGAATGTTTCAGGATTAACTTAGGCAGTATCGTTATGTTCAAAGCAACTACTGCCAAATATCTGTACAAAAAGTATAACGCTAAAAGTGTATTAGATCCTACAGCAGGTTGGGGTGGTAGAATGTTAGGAGCATGGGCATTAGATATTAATTATACAGGCATTGATACTAACGTAGAAATGATACCTGCTTATAATGACATGATGACATTCTTAAGTACTCAAACTGGTTTTGATAATGCCTTATTTGAAATAGAATCAAACTCTAACTTAGTCATGATTTGGCAAAGTTGTTTAGATGTAGATTTTAGTAAGATAGATTATGACTTTGTATTAACCTCACCTCCTTATGTAAACTTAGAAGTATATGAACACATGAAAGAATGGAGTAGTGATGAGATATTCTATCGTGAATTCTTTATTCCACTTTGGCAGAAATGCGTAGATAATATTAAAAAAGGTGGGCATGTATGTTTCAATATCTCGCCAAAGATGTATTCTGATGCTGTAAAATATGGATTACCTGAATGCCATGATGAGGAAGATTTAAAACAGCAAATGGGTCAGAAAGTTGCTAATTTGAAAACAGGTAAGAAAAAGCAAGACAAGATTTATATTTGGCACTGTTGACTATAGACAATGATTATTGTTTCTGCTATACTATGACTTCTTTAACTTTAATGGAATAACAATGACCGATAGAATCCCATATACCCTTGAAAACGGTGAAATTAATCCAGAATGTATCGCAGCACAACGGGCAGCTTACTATAATCAGCGTGTAGCTTATGATACCCGTGACACCCGCAAGATGATCGGAACATATTCTCCTACTGGGGAAATTATCCCGTTTGTGCCCACAGCACAATAAAACTAGCATTTTTGACAACTTTTTGCCCGTGTTGTAGAAATACAACATGGGTTTCCTGCCTGTTGACAATGAATCAATTTGGCTGTATAATGTACACATAAGATAAAACAACAGGAGAAATAAATGTCAAATACAAAATTCATGTCCGAAACATTCTTAAACAAAGAAGTTAGACTTCATCCAAATGATACCTATTACAAATATGCTATTGTTAAAGATATTAACGATGCAGGTATTGTTTTTCAAATAACAAAAGCACACCCCTACTTTAATGATGTTTATGTTGAGGGTACCATACTTTTCATTTCGAATAGTTCTAACATGTCTTTTACTTTAGCTTAACACTTGACAATGAATCGCCAAACTGCTATAATGCATGTATAGTAAATGATTAGGAGCAAAAAATGAAATTACGTATAAATGATCGAGTGACTTGGAGATGTTTGGCAGGTGAACTGAACGGAACTGTTGTCGATATTGTATTAGATTTTAACGCAGCCGGAAAAACAGTGCCCTGGATCGATGTTAAAACTAACCGCAGTACTGTTAGACTTTGCGCTACTGACATGAATCTAGCACAGCTTAGTGTTGCTAAAGTAGAAACAGCAGAAATCGCTTGACATTGAATCGCCAAATTGCTATAATAACGGTATTGTAAATAAGGAGATAAACATGAACAGAGAAATTCAAATGTTTGGTATGACAGAGCAAGATGTACGTGAACAATATATGGAATCACTTACAGCGAAATTATCAGGCCTTGAAATGGTTGTAGCAGGTATTCTGAGCGATTGCCAAGAACTAGGTGCTATGGGTCGCACTGAGCAAGTTCGTCAACACTTGAATATCGCTAAGTTTATTCTTTTTGAAATGATGGAAGCTAAGCGTGAAGAAGAAATGGTTCTCGTAAGTTCTGATGGTAGGGAGATAGCATAATGATGCAGTTTGCTCGATTTATGTCTATTCAATTTATAGTAGATGGTACAAATGGTCGTGACGAACGTGTGGTACTTTGGCGACTTGACGATTACACATACGAATTAGAAATTGGTTCTGGTATTCATAAAAGAAGTGTAATGTTATGTAATACTGAATACTACGATGCCTTAGAACATTTTAACGCAGCAATGGAAAACTATCAGGAATTAGCATAATGAAGGCATTCTTGGAACTTGGTGACAATCTGTATCCTAATCATATGTATTTGCTTAGTGATAGCAAAGACAAAATGTATGGTTACAAAGTAGATGGTAAGGGTGAGTGGCTATTAGTCAAGTCTCCTTATCGCTTTGATTCTCGCCGCAGACAGTTCCAAGAAGTAAAAACTACACTGCCTAATATTAAAGAAGATAAAGCAAAGAAACAAGTAGGTGGTAAAAGTTGGATTATTAAAGGTAGCAAAGGTGATAGTTATACAGTATCGCTAAATAATGGTTCATTCGACTGTACATGTACTGGATTCAAATTCCGTAGTAAATGTAAACACGTTGAAGGTATTAAGGAAACAGCATGAAAGTAGCACTAGCCAGTGACTTACACTTAGAATTCGGAGACCTTGATCTTAATAATGATCAGGGTGCCGATGTGTTAGTATTGGCTGGTGATATCTTTGTTGTTGCTGATTTAACTGGTCTTAATAGTCCTATAAAGAATTTCGCTTCTACTCGTGCTAAATTATTCTATGACTTCATAGCTCGTTGTTGTGAGCGTTTCCCTGAAGTTGTTATGGTATCAGGTAATCATGAACACTATCATGGTGACTTTGCTACTACACATGATATTATTCGTAAAACTTTTGCTCACTTAGAAAATTTTAATTATTTGGACAAAGACTTTTTGATCATCAAAGGTGTTGTATTATATGGTGGCACATTGTGGACTGATATGAACAAGGAAGATCCTGATACTCTGTATACTATGCGCGGTGTAATGAATGACTATCGCCAGATCAAAAATACTAGTCCTACAGCTGGTGGTAAATTCTTACCTGAAGATTCGGTAGAGGATCATTTTGCGTTTCGTAGAGGTCTAGATAGTGTTTTGGAAAACTATAATAATTTTCCAGTAGTAGTTGTAGGACATCATGCGCCAACTAAACTTAGTACTCATCCTAGATATAAAGATGAGTTTCATATGAATGGTGCGTATAGTTCTGACTTGACTAACTTTATATTAGACCGTCGCCAAATTAAACTATGGGTTCATGGACATACGCATGACCCATATGATTATATGATTGGTTCAACTAGAGTAGCATGTAATCCACGTGGGTATTATGGGCATGAGGATTGTGCGGATAAGTTTGAGTTGGTTACATTTGACGTATAAATTTCACCAATAAGTGTTGCTTTCTTGTACAGATATGCTATACTGTTTGTACGTTGAAATTCAACGAATTACTTAATAAGGAAAATTGTAAAATGAAATTAACTAAATCAGAGCGTTTGGTAACAGCATTAAAAAAAGGTGAGCAATTAACAGCAGCACAAATCAAAACTCGTTTTGGTATTGCTAACCCAACAGCTACAGTAAGCGATTTACGTTACAGTGGTTTCGTTGTTTATGCTAATCAAAAACGTGACTCAAAAGGTCGTGTAACTACTAAGTATCGTATCGGTACTCCAACACGTGCTTTAGTTGCTGCTGGCTATCGTGCTTTAGCAATGGGTATCTAATCTTAATTAATTAAGAAACAAGTTTCAGGGTTCTTGTTTAAAAACCCTGACTTACAACTATGAACGAAGATACTAAACAAATACTACTAATACTTCAGGAAGAATGTGCTGAAGTCATCAAAGAGGTATCAAAGTGTATGCGCTTTGGACCTGATCAAATTAAACCTGGAACAACCAAAACTAATCTACAACATTTAGAAGCCGAGCTTGGAGATGTGCTTGCCATGATAGCACTTCTCGAAGATGCTAATATTGGTGTGGATGGTGATAATATACAATCTGCGATTATTGAAAAATTTAAGAAGTTAGGCAAGTGGAGTACAATTAAATCTAAACTGATTGATGAACATAGGAAATAAATACTATCATGGACCTCTTGTTTATATTACTGCTTGTGTACTTGGGCTGGCAACTGCATAGCTTCTATATCTCATGGAAGGTGATGCAACTCGTTAAAAAGCTAGTTGTTAACCAACCTTTATTCAAGAATGAAGATGGAGTGATCGAAACAGTAGCCGAACATATCCAAGTTGACGTAATACAAGAGCAAGGTATCTATCTAGTATATGATGAGGATGCTAACTTTATCTGTCAAGGTCCTACACTAGAAGAAGTAGCCAAGATATTCAAAGAACGTACTAACAATGGCTTAGGCGAGTTTAGAATGGATAACAAGATTAATTGTTTTTTTAATGGCGAACATTACGATCACAACAACATTAATAAAACGATTACTACATCATGAACCCTATTGAGCATTTGATAGAAACTTGGCATTTAGGTGCTGAAAAATGTGATGTTAAGTTGACTAAGCAAGAATTCAAAGATTTTCTAGTTTCCAAATACATCACATGCGGTAAGCTACAAGAGAAAACAATAGGTAAAATATTCTGTGAAGTGTACGCAGTTAATGATCCTGTATTAAATATGTTTGTTTCTGATGAATTTTGTATAGACCGAATCAAGTCATTCTATGTCAAGTAATTTATCAAACGGTGTAAGTTCATTTGATGACACTAGTTCAGGATCACTAATAGAATTCTTTAATAGGAATGTATCTACATATCCTACTGATGTAGGTGGTCCTAAGTTTGATTTAGTTCCAGTAACTGAACAAAAAGACTTAATGCTGAATGTAGCTAGACTATATGCTCAGCAAGAATATGACAGAATCATGGAAACTGTCGCAGTATTACAAAAGCAAGCTGAACGAATCAAACATCGTTTAACTATTACTGATATGGTTCATGCTGCTAAGTATTCCTTTCAAACTTATCATAATCAAATTTACTGGCTAGCATTTGATAGCGAACTAAACACTACTGTACTTACTAAAATGGGTCCTAACGATTGGACTACCGGTGCTCCTAAAAAATACCAATATGTAGCCAGAGTCAAATGGTTAGGAGATTTTACTTGGATAGAAGTTAACGAACAAGGCGAACCTGTATGAAAGAGAAGTTTAAACAGTATTATATGCGAATAGCAGCAGAAACTGGTCAGTTAAGTTACGCTCGTAGATTACAAGTAGGTGCTATTGTAGTTAAGGATGATAGAATTATCTCAATAGGCTATAATGGTATGCCATCAGGATGGGAAAATAATTGTGAATATATGCTTGAGGATGGAACAATAAAGTCTAAACCAGAAGTTTTACACGCAGAAACAAACGCAATTGCTAAATTGGCTAAGAGTACTGAATCTGGTGCTAATGCTACCATGTTTATAACTCATGGTCCTTGCTTAGATTGTGCTAAACTTATATACCAAGCTGGAATCGATAGTGTGTGCTATCGTGAAGATTATCGTAGCAGTGATGGTATTGATTTTTTACGAAAGTCAGGAGTAAGTGTCGAGCAGATAAATACTGAAGATGACAGCTAACTATTCAGCTAATGTACAGATAGAATTTGGACGCCTTACTGAAGTTGTAAGGTGGTGTGAGGATAATTGTGAAAAAGATTGGGGATATAGTGTAGTAGAAGTACCTGATTCAGGAGGTGGTTACTATAGATTCAGATTTGATAGTGACCGTGATGCTGTAAAGTTTGCTATGTGGAAAATGTAACTAAGAATTTCCGCCTAATATAGTAAAGGGCAAGAAGTAAAAATATACATAAGCCCCTACATAAAAATCAATAGCATGTTCTACATGCTTCGTGTAATAATCAAGCCAATCATTGTGAAATGAAATCATTATGGAGCTCCTAGGCTAACCTCTAATACACGGTATTTATCTCTATTATACCAATGATACATAGTCAGATTTATTAAATCTGGTATTTCTAGTGCGCCATGCTCATCAGGCTTATCCATTGATCTATCAGTATCAGCTATCCAAAAAGGTTTTACATTCATTATATAAGGTCCAGATGGATAGCTTATACTTAATGATCTACATATTGAATCTGATAATTTCTTTTCTTGATAATAGTCTTTTAAAACAATACCTGGTCCTGTTAACTCAAAGGCACTATCACTAAACGTAGTTACCATACTTCCTATATTGATAATAGTTCTATTATTATTACCAGAATCTTTCCATTCCTTGTACACTGCCATTAATGAAAGATTTTGTCCTACAAAAGCATTATTAACAAATACTACAGCATCTTTGCAGTTGTCATATAAACTAAACAAAGTTGATGCGTTAGTTAAATCTTTACCTTCTGTTATATCATATCCAATTACTTGAAATCCTTCAGCAGTAAAAGCTTCATAGAAAGCTTTGCCTAATCCAACTTTGTGTCCTGTGATTATTACTTTTCCTTTAAACGACATTATATATCTTCCTTGATAAAATTAATAAAATGGATACTATTCCTAAAGCGATTGTAATTAAAACGCTGGTTACTATATATGTTATCAATAATACAGGTATCATAGATAGCCCTAAGATACATTCTATTGGATGAGACCACTTATATTTTTTTAGTAAATTCATTTATATTCCTATTCGTGTGGAGCAAATTCTGTAAGGTCTAATATAACATAATTATGTTCATGGTTAACATATTTGCTTACTATTTCGTTTCTTACATCCTCAGGATGATACCGCAAACAGAATTTTAGAAAATCAGCACTAGCTGTCCAGTGTACAGCATCAATAGGTGCTCTACACGCAGCGTATTCGTGGTCCCAAATATGTTCAGTAGAGAATCCTATAGTGAATACATACTTGTCATTATTAAACCAATTATCACGTAGATTGTTATGTAACTGTGTATAATGCGCTGATTCTAAAAAATCATCAACAATACGTTCGATATCAAATTGCATATCACCTCGACCAAGTGCTACTCTAAGATAGCAAATAGCAGTATAAAAATAACTTAGTATAGTCATTTTTACCACATCTTCTTTAGTATAAGTCGATGATGATTCAGCAAAATTACCTCTAAAATAAAACTTGTTTTCTACTGTTCTTTCTGTAGTACCAGCAGATACTAAGCGTTGACTATTACTGTATTTGATTTTGTATTTCTCTTTGTATTCAGCATCTCTGCCAGCTGGTGCGTTTTCTAGCAGTTCATTAATAAAGATATTAAGTACGCTGCCAACCTTACTAGTAATACTTAATGTCTCACGCCAAGATTCTACTGTTTGGGTAGGTAAACATTGAATCAGTTGAATCTTTGAAGAAATATCTGGAAACTCTTTACGCAAATCATAAATCATTTGTTCATGTACTTCCCAACCTACGTCAGGGCGATTGATATTCTTTAATACATCTTTGTTTACATCTTGTACGGAAATAGTAAAACCACCTTTAGTTACGCCTCTGCCCTTACCTAACAATCTGAAAATCTTCATATTGTTTTCTTTACGCAACTTACTATAGTTACCATCTACTACAAATCCAGTACCTTCATTAATATTCTTGTTTATCAAGTACTCAATCATTTCAACATCTTCTTCATATTGCCCAACATTGGCATCAGCTAGATAAATGTTTTTGATTTTTAGTTTCTGAAACAAGTCTATTTCTTGTTGATAAGTTTGTTTTCTTCTGCTTACTTTATTATCGAATCCAGAGTTCCAATCGCAGAATGTACATGAATAAGGACAGCCACGTGTTAATTCATAACTTACGATTACTGAATATTGCTGTTCGTATTTTCTTACTAGTTGTTCTAGCATATCAGCACAATTTAAGTATGGGCTAGTGTTAAGCTGTTTTACATACTTGTATTCTGCTTTCTTTACTTTACCTTGTTCTGGATCAAAGTAAATCATATTACTAGTATTGAATGGAATAAGTTTTGTTTCGGTTAAAATGCTTTCAATTATATCAGCAAAGGCATGTTCACCTGCTCCATAAATTGCGTAAGTAATAAAGGGATATTTTTCAAAGAATTCAGGATCATTGTGAGCATTCATTGAAGGCCCGCCAATTATGATTTTAACTTTACTAGGTAGCTTACTGTGAATTCTGGTTAACTGGCCCATCAAATTATCGTGGTTCCAAACATAATGACTAGTACATAACAAGTCTATATCGTTATTGATTATTTGATTGAGTAGTTCTTCATCGGATAATAATTCTTGAATTGGTAATTGCCATTCCAATTGGTTGGCTATTTCTTTTCGTTCAGAATCTATATATGTTTTTAGATATAATGCTGCTAACCCAAGATATAATGGTAGTTTTTGTGAAGTAGTTCCCATGGCAGCGTCATTGGCATGGTACATTAATATCTTGAGTTTTGTCATCATAGTATTTAGATACTATGTCAGCGTGAGTTATTTTTTACCAATTAAATTGGTTTTATAATCTCCATTTTCTAGGATTAAAGGCATCTTTTACTTGATTAGCAGCATCTTCAGCAGCCCTTCTAGCAGCATCAGCTTGTCTATTAAGTTCATCCTGTGCTTCTCTTGCTTGCCTATCCAACTCTGCTTGTGCTGCATCAGCAATACGTTTTGCTTCAGCGGCTTGTTGTTCAGCTAATCGTTGAGCGGCGGCGGCTTGTTCATCAGCAATACGTTTTGCTTCGGCTGCTTGACGTTCGGCTTCCTGTCTTGCTGCTTCTGCTTGTCTAGCGGCTTCTTCTGCTTGACGTTGTGCTTCTTGTCTTGCTGCTTCTGCTTGTTGTGATTCTAATAGTGCCTGTGCTTGACGAGCAGCTTCTTGTGCGGCTTGTTCTGCTGCTTCTTGTGCTGGCTTAGTATCAACACTAACACTAACGTCAACATCGACTCCTGCTAATAGAGCAACTTCACCACCAACACCTACTGTAGCAACCCCATCTTTCATTGTTGCGCCACCTTGAACATCAGCACCTACTTGTGCGCCAATGCTAACACCTGCTCCTGCTTGAGCACCATTACCACTTTCATCGTATGCTCCTGTTGATGCGCCTACACCTACACTAGCACCAGCAATAGCACCAGCATGTCCACTAGCACCATCAGCACCAACTTGAGCACTAGCACCTGCGTATGCTGTTGTTTCTGCGCCAGCATGTGCTTCTTGTGTTACTGTTACTCCATTGTATTCAGCACTAACACTTGTTCCTGCTTCAACACTAGCACCTGCTTCTACTTCAGCAGTAGCACTAGCATTACGACCATCCCATCCTGCGCTAGCAGTAGCATTGGCATGTGCTTCAGCACCAACATGTGATTCAGCTACTACAGTAACATCACCTACAGTAGTTGTAGCACTTACACCTACTTCAGCACTTGTACCTGCTTCAGCACTAGCAGCAGCATATGTATCAGTTACTTCTGCGCCAGCAGTAGCATGAGCTTCACTAGTAGCATGTGCCGCTAAATCAACACCTTCTACGGTAGTACTAGCTGATACTTCATCACCTGCGCTAACACCTACTTGAGGCTCAGCAGTTATTTGTCCACCACCAGTTTCAAATCCTACTGATAGTTTGTTATTATCTTCTTTTTTATCTTCTTTAGTTGATTCTGTTTTGTCTGTCATTTTTTATCCTTAAGTTGATTTTCTTGCTCCCAAACATTTTGTTCAGGACGATGTTTACTCCAGAAGCCAGCACCTGCATCTGTTTGCTGACCACTGCGGCGTATCTTGTAGCCCTTGCTTTTAACATAGTTATACATAGCAGCAGCTATGCCTTGTCCTTGGAAACGTTCGTCTACTTCCAAGTCTTGTGGCATTAAATATTCACCTTCGTCTACAAATAATACATGACCTAGCTCACGACCATTGGCCATAGCTGTAACCATGATCTCATCATCTTCTATATCCATATCGATATCTATACCATCGAATGAATCTTCTGCTATATTCTCATGTATCTTATTCCAAAACGCACGACCATCTGCTGTTTGGCTATCGCTAGGTACAATATCTAATCCTAATTTATGTCTAGCATATTTATACATTGCTGAACCAATGCCTTGTCTACGTAGACGTTCTGGAACATGAACCATAGCAGCTTTTACTTGGCCTGTTTTTAATTTTGTAAATCTAACCCAACCTGCTTCTTTTCCATCGATGTATGCGTACACCTGTACACCGCCTGTTGATGTGGGTTCGTGTTTCAGTTCTATGCTTTCAGATATAAATTCTTTTGCTCTCATTTATTACATACTTTCTTGTACAGTCGATTGCGAGTAGTATTAGGAGTCAATAACTCTACGATTGTTTCGCTGACTGCTTGATTATAAGCAAATACTAGATTATCTCCTGAGTCTACCCAAAATTCAACTAATAATACAGCTATGCCAGCGTCACAGTTAATAGTACCCTCAGTATACATACGTTTAACTGGAGTGTCAATAGGTGTCATTACTTTAGTATCGTGGTATACTAATAAGCTTAATATTCTTTTTACTGGATTCTTGTCATTATTGATGCTAGTATTAACTACATAGAAATCAAATTCAGCAGCTCGATCTACTAACGTAAACTCAGCAGGTTCGTATACAATATGCTCCCCATACCATTTTAATTTATAGGGTTCAGCATATACTAATGAACAAACAAATAGTAAAGAGGCGACCAAATATCGCATAACAAATCTCCAATATAGTATTTAGCTGAACAGCTAATGCTATCTATGCGGTGGATGTGTGGGTGCGGGCGGGGGCGGCGGGTATCTTGCGGGTCTGTGACCGAACCAACTCATATTATTCTCCCAAAAAAAAGCCCCTATTAAAGGGGCTATTGCTTATTTTCCTAAACTGCTTGACTTTCCTAAATTAGGAATGTCTATCTTATCTCCAACTCCTAGTACACAATATGTGTTTTCTTCTGATAATTTAACTACCCAAGTGCTAGTCTCTGTCTCAAAATTCACAAATAAACTATAGATATAGTTAGCATTTGTGTTGTAAGAAAAAATAACAGGCATTTCTTTATAATTCTTTAACGTAAGCTGTAGTTCAGCATCAGTTCCACAAGCTATTTTCATATTGCGTGATGTTATTTCAGCGTTAGCTTTCACGGATACCAATAATAATAGCAGTAGGAATAGGGTTTTCATATAGGTATTTAGCTAAATACAGTATAAAACTAAAATACCATAAAAGGACTAGAAATGGATCTGCTAAAGCTCGTTGGTGAGGTGGGATTTCCTATCGCTGCAGCGATAGCGTCTGGATACTTTGTATTTCTTACTTTAAAGTTTATTTTAGATGGAGTAACAAGTTCCGTGAATAACATCAAAAGCGTTATTGTATCACTTGATAACCGCGTTAAAACGATGAACCATGATGTAATAAGAATCGATACTATTGTAAGTAATGCTCTAGGCTTAAAACCAGATGTTGACAGGATAGCCAGGGCTGATGGAAAAAATGATATGAGGGTGGATTAATATGGCAGAAGAATCAGCAAAAGGTGCGTTTATCGAAAAATTGATATTTACTATGTTGCCTTTATTGGTAGCAGGAGTAGGGTATTTACTAAGTGCCGTAAGTACACTGAGTCATGATGTTACTGTTCTTACTGCTAAAACTAGTTTAGTAGTAACTACAGACAACAAACAAGCACCTAATTCAGGTAGTGAACTTGCTCGTGAAAAATTAAAAGAAGAATTAGTAAAAGAAATTCAAAAAAACAGAGACGAGATTGCTGAGAATCGTCAACATATTGCTGTACTACAAGAACAAGTAAAGAATTTAAGTAAAGGAAAATAAAATGAAGCAAATAATAGATAAAAAGACGGGAAAAGTATTAACCCGCTCAGAAGCAGAAGCACAGATTAAAGACAGAGCAGGATTAGTTATTGTTATTATGGCATTATTCTTAGCCGGCAATACTTATCTAGCCAATGGGTTCAGTGGCACAGCGCAGACTAAACTATTACAAGCTACTAACAGCTATGGTTTCTATCAAGCTAAAAGTATCAAACAAAGTATCGCTGAAGGTCAACAAGATGACGCTAAAGCTCGTGGCGATAAAAAGCGTGTAGAAGAATTACAAGCTAAAATTGACAGATATGAATCTGATCCAGTTAAAGGTGAAGGCAAAAGAGAATTGCTAACTAGAGCAAAGCGACAAGAAGCTGAACGTGAAGAAGCTAGATCGCATGGACCTTGGTTAACATTTTCTGGTATGTTGTTTCAGTTGGCAATAGTATTATTATCGGCTAGTATCTTATCAGTAAATAATAAAATGTATTATGGAAGTATTGTTGTTGGTGTAATCGGAGCTATATTAATGGCGCAAGGTTACTGGATATTATTTTAATGGATATCGTAGAAGCGATTAACAAGTATGGATTTCCTATAATCGCAGCTGGTGGTGTAGGTTATATAGTATATTATGTGTGGCGATGGGCTACTACAGAAATTAAGCCTGTGTTGTCTGAAGCTAATACTACGTTAGTTGCTCTTATTAATCGTATTCGTATGTTAGATAATGATTTGATACGATTAAATCAAAAAGTAAATACTGTGTTACATTTACGTGGTAGATTGATTGAGTCAGACCGTGTAATGGAAGCATACAAAGTAGATATAGAAGCAGAAAAGAAATTCAAAGAAGCTGTAGAATTAGATAGTAAGGACGATAAGAAATAATGAAGAAGATACCACATTTATATTTGGACATGGATGGAGTTCAAGCTGATTTTTTTACTCAGTGGGCTAAGTGGCATGGACAAAAAACTAAGAATCCAGAGATTCAACGATATAAACAGATCGGTGATCACTCACAACGTCAAGCTAGTATTCAGGCTATGCAAAAAGCAGGCCCAGAATTTGTTTACAAGTTCTTTGCTACTCTTCCTGAGCTAGGTGGCGGTATGAGATTACTACACTGGATTGTTCAGAATAAGATTCCATGTACTGTGCTTACAGCACCCTTAGCTAATCCTGAAGGTGATACAACTAATGCTATTCAAGATGCTTCAATTGAAGGTAAGAAATACTGGTTAAAGCATCACAATCCTCACTTTCCTGTTATCTTTGAAAGCAACAAGTACAAGTACGCTAATACTGACGGAACGCCTAATGTCCTAGTTGATGACTTTAAAAAGTATGTAAATGCTTGGCGTGATCATGGTGGTACAGCTATTCTACATAGAGATCATAACACAGATGATACTATTGCCAAGCTAGAAGAAATATATGCTCCATACCTAAACAAGAAGGATGATAAGGATTCTAAAGATTCGATAAATACTGGTATGAAAAAAGAACCTGATTACCTTGAAGAATCTTATGATGACGGTGAGCCTCGTGCCGGAGATGTCTTTGAATTTGAGCTAGGAGACATGCTAATTGAAACCACCATTGCTGAAACATTAGAAGATGGTGTAGTTATTCATTTAGACGAAACTGCTATGAAGATTCTAGTAGCTGCTGCTCGTAGTGGTATTCCGCAGCAGATCAACGAAGCTAAGTATCAGGGCAGAACAGTTCCACTTGGTAAGCCAATGGCAGGTGATGTTAAGAAGTCTAAAGTATATGTAAAAAATGCAAAGGGTAACGTAGTTAAAGTTAACTTTGGCGATAAGAATATGAGAATTAAAAAGAATATTCCTGGTCGCAGAAAGAATTTCAGAGCAAGACATAATTGTGCTAATCCTGGTCCTCGTTGGAAAGCAAGATACTGGTCATGCAGAGCCTGGTAATAATAAAAATAATAAAATATTATGGATATAATTGGATTAATCGAGTATATACAAAGTAACTGGGCATTCGCAGCTACTATCTTTGGCGCCGGAGCCATGTGGTATCAGGGTGCTATGTGGTTCAAGAAAGTCAACTACAAGTTAGAACAAGTAGGCGATCAGCACAGTGAGCAAAATGATAAACTAGATATCCTAACAGTATCAGTAAATGAGATGAAACATGATGTAGCCGCAATCAAATCAGAATTAATCACAGTTCACGAAGAAGTACACGAACAAGAAATCAAACTAGCAGTTCTAGAAAATACAGTAGAATTGCCATCCGCAGCAAGTCGCAGAAAAAACAAAGCATGAGAGCATACGAATTTCTCACTGAAGTAACAGATCCTAATCCATCTTTTTCACAAAAAGTATCAGGCGTAGAAAGTGGCGGGCGTAGTAATGCTGTTAATAAACTATCAGGTGCTACAGGTGCATATCAAATGATGCCTAATACATTCAAAGGTTTAGTGGCTAAAGCCAAACCTGGAGATCCCTTATACGGAGCAACTTGGGAAAAGCATAAAAAAGATCCTAATCTTCAACAAGCAGCATTTGATGCTTTATCAGCAGAAAATGAAAACGCATTAGTAAAAGCTGGTGTTGAACCCACAGATACTAATAAGTATGTAGCTCACTTCTTAGGTGCTCCCAAGGCAGCTAAAGTATTAAAAGATCCTAACGCTAAACTAGGTGATCATTTAAGTCCTATAGTATTCAAACAAAACCCTAATATTAAACCTGATATGAAAGTATCAGATATGACTTCTCAATTTGAAAAGAAATTAGGTGGTACTCCTGCTACTACAGCTATAGCTG